>JAQFXW010004766.1:0-10841 GCA_034693945.1 Dendrobaena attemsi
GAGCAAGGCTAAGCTAAGGATATATCTATCTATCTATCTATCTATCTATCTATATATCTATCAATCCTGCTTAATAGACAGCATGAAAGAGAACACAAGATCACAAGAACGAACAAGAAGGGGGAACGGACCAGACAGATGACCAAGGACGATGGGAGAATAATTTATTTATTCTTACCCATCTCCACCAAATGACTAACATCAGAGACTGATGATGATGATGATGTGCATTAGCACTGTATAGTGCAGTGGTTCTTAACCTTTTTTGGCACACGACACACCTAAACTTGTCACCAAATTTAGCGACACAACAAGCAATCGTCGTCTTTTAATGTCATTTAAATATCTAAAACTGTTAAGCCTAAACCAATTTAGGCATTTTAATTTGTAAGCCAAGTCTAAATTGTTAGCATTTCTAATTAAACAAAAATTTTGATACAGAATGCTTTCTAATTTCTAATGATTCCAAAATTCTAGATTTAATACTAATTCTGCGACTGCAGGCCAATACGCCGTTTTTACAACTCTATGTTATCGAAATTTATTTGACCTTGCCTTGTTCATTTGCTTATTAGTAGCCCCGACTGTACAGTTATTACCCAGCAGCATGCATCTTTGCGTGTTGTTCACGTAGGCCTGCTTCTGTCGGTGCAAAAATTTATCCAGTTGCTAATCAACTTTAGAGTGTAGATTAGCATATTTTTCGTTTCCTTGTAATGTTCTGGGACCCTGATTTACGCAGAAAAAACCATAGACCTAGTCACACGTAAAAGTCCTTCCAAGTCCTGTAGAGGCTGTGTATAATCTGTAGAATAGCCTATACTATTCTTACGATAAAGGTCCCTAAATACGTCGATGGTCATCACTAATCCTTGCTATGACCAATAGGCCTACTAAAATGATTGTCAAATGAGTTTGAGAAAACCCGACTAGATTGAATGCTAGGCCTACTAGAGCTGCTAAAATAAGTGAATGGAAAGTAAGTGAATGGACGGAGAATTTGCGACACACCAATTCCTTGAGACCACTAGCGACACACCACGTTTACGCGACACACCTGCGGTCGCTTCACGACACCACACCGCCTGAGAACCTCTACAACAATTATAATTCCTGATCATTTAAATGGTTTCTCAAATTCTTTCAGATCAATTGGACTCAGCATAAAAACTTAAATTACATAGATTTAATTGAACAATCTTGGACTCGAACATAATGAATCTTGTCTTCTGCCTAGCAATTTGGTCTCACCCCATTGACCTTAGCCCTATTGACCTTAGCCTCATTGACCTTAGCCCCATAAACACTCCGGGAGAAGCTGAGGTGATGCAATGAATGGCGTTGAAAGACAGTTATCGCATCCAAAAAGCCATAAACGGCTGGGCTGCCATGTTTTACTAATATTTTCATTAGCCAACGGAGCACCTGCGCTGCTATACCTTTGTGATCTGTGCTTATGTCGGCCACGCGGCTCATCAACATCATTCCCTGGCACATGCCATTTCAGCATACATCTTGCCATAATCTCATTTTTTTAAACGAGTCGCTTTTCGATCAAGCCCACCCCTCACAACAGAAACACGAACAAGAACATGAACAAGTACGCGCGGTGGCAGACTCTGGGAGTGTCAGCTAATCAGTTCAAATGACCTGCCAATGCAGAATCGTGACTTGTCCCGTGGAATGAAACCGTATGCGCTAAGAAGACCAGCGGAACTTGGATTCATTCATTTTCATCCGGAATATGCCAAAACTCTTTCCGTCTTCATGTATTAAACTATAAGCCATTACTGCCTACAATACACTTCGAAGATTTGTCCGCCCAAAGACGACACACGAGCTATTTATGTAAATCAGGAAAATTTACATTCAAACAGATTAACAGTTATCAGCCATCGAGCTATAAGTTAATTAGCGAGGAATGATGTTTAACTGACTGAGCAATAGTGTAGTACTGATATTAAAATTTTAATCTGTAAAGTTGTTGTTGTACTCATTCTGTTGCAATATACATGAAGTTTTAAATCATCAAAGTCACACTGACAAGACAAGAAGACCGCTCAGGTTGACTTAACCTTCACTCGCTTGTCGGCTGTGTTGTAAATCAATATGTATAAATATTAGGCACCTTGCGTGGCTGCCAAAGGTAAAGTTCGACTCCTGTAATAACCTGTATCATTCATTCATACTAGTATGTCTGTAATCATAATGCGGTGCGACATTGTGATTCTTAATAAACTAAAATATATTATTACTGGGTTCCTGTAACAGGCAATAACACAGCTGTCAAATATTATGGATGTCTATATGCTGATACTATGGTCTCAAGGCTCAGTCTTGAGATAGGTTTTATACATCTAATAGATTTTGTCTTGGAAAATGGTTGCCTTGGTGCCATTTCCGGACTTTTTAGAAACTTCAGCAACCTCATTAAGTTTCAGGTAGGCTTAAAGTTTTACCCAACCAAATTGGCTCCTGCAGCTACAAACGATAGAAGGAGAATAAAAATTGCCCCAATTGACAGAAGAGATTAGGAACTAGAAGCAAACCTAATCGGAGATCACTGGTTATACTTGAAGAGTTTGTATTTATATAGTAGTATAATGGAGTTAAAGAAAAGCTGGGCAGATATATGTGTGAGAACCTTTAATCGTTATTCTGCTTTACCCTGCGGAATAAATTCCAAAAACCATTAGTACTATATTGTACAGAGTTGCCTCTTGTCATGGTCTCAGTCTCTCTGAATACCCTACAGTTTTGATCTCAGTGTAGGAAATCTACCTTGACCTCGTTGATCTTATCCTGCAGGTCATGAAGTTTTAAGACTTGCCGCAACACTGGCAGTCTAAGTCAGCTCTCAAGACAGCTCAGAATTCCAATTTGCTATTCATGCCTTCCTAGCTGGACAGGTCATTGTATTTCTGTCAGTATACATGCATGATTGTTCTCCGTCCATCTGATAAATTTCTCTATAAATCTTTCATTTATAATTCATTTCTTGGTGCAATGTGTCATCTTTCTTCCTTTGTCCGGCCAGTAGAAGCTGTCGGCTGTCAGTCAACTTTAATTCCTTATACAGCTCAGCCCCCAATGCATAACTCTAAATGCAAATCCATGCTATTCCACAGAGGCTCCACCTCCACTCGATACAAAGATAACTGCAAACTCGGTGGATAGCAAAGAACAAGATGAAAAGCAATTTGCCTGAAGAATCAAAATTTATGACACCAATTATTTTGCAAAATTCTAACTGGAACATTTCAACTAGATAGGCATCCAGCAAATGACAGAGAAATATCCTTTGAAATACTAATTTGCCTATAAGAAATAGAAAATTATAGCAGCAATTTTTAAAGCATCCAATCCATCAGTCCATATGAACTCTGTTGAGTGGGGCATCCAGGAGCTCGAACAGGTATGAAATAACACTTATCAGGAAATGTAGGTTGAGATTAATAAATTATCATGTTTTCATACTGACTAAATAAAAGGTCTGTGACTCTCTGGGGCAAACATTGCAACTGTTTTACAATTGCAGCATAATGTCAAAGTCTGTAACACTTGAAATGAATTGACCAGTGACATGAGAACCAAAATAGACCGTATGTATTATAATGGAACATAATTGTGTAGCTCCACCATAAAAATTCCATACTAAACAACTTTAGAACAAATGCACTGAAACAAAAAACTTAAGTGTGCTTACATATGTGATCAAACCAAATTTTGTTTCCAATACGTGACTCCAGAAACTGTTCAGTCTCATCAAACACGAAGACAAATTGATTTTAATCTTTCAAAAGAGAACTTAAGACCACCCGAACATGTAGAAAACGTTGCTTTTTCTTGTTGAATCCGTTATTTATGAACAAAATGCTAGATTCTATCCAAGTGACAAAACTCAGCACTCGGAAAGCTATAGTGGGCTATGCACAATGTTCAAGCATCAACTATGCTGGTGCAATGATTGAGAGCATTACGAGCATAAAGTTAGTGCAGTAACATGGACGATGTTAAATATTGCTTTTTAAACATGAATCTAAACAGCAGAAACATTGCCACTTTTGCGAGGACCATGCACAAATAATTGAAGTCGCCTAAAATTGAAGCTGTGTTTTATTGTATAAACAGCACCAAAGCTTTTATTCTAATGTTCAGTCACACAATGCACTGATCGGTTTTCATGCTATACAAAGGAACATGTTATCCAAACATGTGTTATGAGATATACATGAATACAGAACTCCGCTGTTTTCTACTCGGAGGAAAATAAAGACTTTGTGAACGTGCATCAATCACTAGAACTGGAAAACCCTAGCACTGGAATGATTACTGTGGAACTGGATGCCACTCCAGCTGGCTCCACCGGACAAGGATGAGGAAGGAAGGTAAACAGATCCGAGGGGATGCATTATAAAATATGAATGGCAGCGCACAGAAGATCGCACAGTATATTTAGGCTAATGACGGAGCAATTTCCATTCCAGACGTGTCCTTTTCCACTCAGTGCCTATTCCTCAAAGACTACTTCCAAAGATTCGCTCCAACAGCACGGTGCATTGGCCGCAGAGAATAAGAAGATGATCAACTCCATGACAGCCAGGTTGTATTAAATCAATACAGACCGATTATTAGACGGTTACAGGCAAGCTCTCCTATTTGCGCTATATCAAACCGAAACATCGAAATTGCAAAACCTTTATGGCCAAAACGATAAACACGACTTTCATAGTCCTCATCTTACATTACTCTCCTCCTTGTCTGCAGAGTATTGATACAAAAGTCATTCTTCACACTCTCCCTAGATTACTTACTCTATGTATGTTTTACTAGGGTCTTTAAAAATTTAGGAATTCAACACTTCAGGGTGCAAAGGGTGAGGGCTGCACCATTCACTTCGAATTGACAAGTTTTAAAATTGAACATTAATACATTATACTACATATGCTCATTTACTAGCAACTTGTTCTTTTACTTTGGATTTTAGATGGACAATAATTAACATACAAGTGACAGCAAAAACTGAATAGCTTATACACAAATTGAAGATGTTTTCTTTCTTCGGTCAATAGAAAACAATTGGTTCTGATGAGCTAATAATGTGAACCCTCCACATATGGCCAGACATGTGTATAAATACACGTCTGGCCAATGAATATTACCAAAATCCTTATTGGCTATCTTCTAAATGACTATAATAATGGTTTTTGATAAATATTGTAATAGGCCTAGCCCTATAAGTAATACGTACCCTAGCTACCTGCCCACCTGCCTTGCGCAGAAAATAATTTACGACATCTTGAAACTTGGTGTATGGGAAGTGGCATCCCGATTGCCATTGACTTAAGCCAACTAATAAAGCAATTATTCTGGTAAATAACTTCTGCACATGTTTCAGCGTTTTTTTAATCAATAATAAATCATTCATACATTGTAGGCTATTTGTAGACCTATGGTAAGTACGTACCCGTTGCCAACCAGATAATTCTCATTTGTATGTTGAAAATTATAGACTATTCAGGTTTAAGATCTTCTCATTCCAGTATTTAGACGTTATTATTGACCATAGCTGCTCTGGCAGTTTCCTTCTGATGTTTGATATTCGTTTTATTACTAATTGCATGTTGAAAAAAAATCTATAAATTTCATTTTGTTAACCATGAAAATTTCTATTCTCCACGGTCCATCAGTGGTTGTGTAGGCAGGGGCCTCAGTGTCTGGATCTGCCCATGGCCTCCAATTGTGTTACGATGGTCCTGTAAAGATCCATTGAATAGATCGAGTCAATTAGCGAACTGGTTTGCATTCTAAATGTTCAGTTGCATAAGCTATTTTCATGCATAACAACAGATAGAAGAGGATCTTACTCCAGAGTTCCAGCAGCCGCAACAATTATCTCTGCCTCTGTAACAGTTTCTGATGAAGTATGCATGTATGGATGGATATACATACATACATACACTTGTATACTATACATACATATGTAATCAATAAAGTGTATATATATATGAATGCATAATTGCACATACATATGTATGGACGGATTTACATAAATACATACATAGCATATACATTACATACACCATTGCACCCGTACATTTGTACACCTGTAATATCATAATTATATACTCATACATTACGAACATGTAAATCTTGATTTTTTATAGCGCACCTAAAAGCGAACTCAAAAGGGGCGCTCAATATACATACATACATATACACACAAACATATATTACATGCACCAGTACAACAGTGCACATATAGACATACTAGTGTATATACAATTATACATACACTCAAACTTACATAGAAATGCATGCATAAATATTAACATACATATATAACGCATGTACACAGTTATGCACAATACAGACATACATGTCTGAGGACAAATGATTCTGATGCAAGTGAACTAATCGGCTCCAACTATAAGGTCATTCTTACAAATGTCAGTATATTTAGTTCCAGTGCCAGCTGTGACGAAACAGAACCATAACTTATAACATGCACCAGGTGCTATCACCACCAGGAAAATAAACACCAAGAATCCTATGTTACAGTAGATTATAGAAGCCATGAATCAGAGGAACAGCAAAGCTTGGATGCTGTTATAGTTCCGGCAATGGGACAACCAGGTCACAATGTACAGCAAATGGATTTGTGGCCAGGGATCAACCAGATTAAGATACATAACTCCCGAGATAAATAACGCGGAGCACACAACCTGTAACACGTAAGCTCTTAAGACAATAAGATCTTAAAATTAATGCGTGCCTGCATAGGTAAGCGTTGCTGCTACATGAAAGTGGATGTGTGGTCAAATCAACGCAATGCAGCTGATCAACAATAGGGAAACAGTGTTTTAGTTGTCAGGGTTGGGGTTGGACCACCAGCTATTTGTCTGACCCCCCCCCCCAAATTAAGCTAGAAGAAATGGGTTAGGGGTCAGCTTTGATCCCCAGTTCTTGGCCCTTGGTAAAATGGAAAAAGGGCAGGAAACAGAAAATGTGGTGATAAAGTAGGAATTTTTATTGAGAAATACGAGTACTTACTAAGAAAATTTCAAAATGAAAAATTTAGAACTGCATAGATTTTTAGTGGACCAACGACCAAAAAAGTCTCCAGTTTCATATATCATACGTTTATATATGCGTCCGAGAGTCCAATTCTTGACCCCTTCAATTCATTTTGTTTGAACAACTAAAACACTGAGGCAAGCACCAACATTTTCCCAGATCGACTGGTCTATATAGTTGAAAACACTTGAATACTTTGGGAAAATGGTCACAGAATGATTCCAGATAAGCTACATGACATAATCTTCAAGATCTAATATGAACTGAAGCTCAGCTACAAGACACTAGCCTTGCATCAGCAATGGGATGTTGTATGAGCTGGGACATTTCCTTGCAAAGTGTATTGTTCTCAAGGGAAGAAAGCATTCGTAATACACTTGACTATTCAAACTGATACCTTACAGCAGACATCCAAATAGAGCTTACAAAAAGCGACAGAATACCCAAGAATAGTTTGCACTTGAAATGGTACTATATCAGTCGATCTATTTTATCGTGAGTCAAAGAATGCATTTTAATGATACGAGAAAATCCTTTAAAACTTTGTTCCGCTGATACAAAGCGGAAGTCCTAAGGGAGCATGGTCCAACTGTCCAAGTGAGCGGTGCCACCGATTCACCAAAACAATTATTCAGGAGGCAATGTTCTAAAACATCAGCTGTATACATTATGAAGAAACTCAGCATGAACTCAAACAGAGCAAGGGTCATCGCCTTATATCAACTATAGATAGCTGTGTCATTTAGTTGAGTTCTATTCCCAAGTGTGTTAGTAGACAAGTCTTTGTCCAAAATAAATACAACATCGCTAAAAAACATTCTCAACATGTTTAATACTATGCCAGGCCTAATAAGCCTATCTTCTTCACAGATAGCATATGTCATAATTATGGCTTGGTAACATGACTCTTCATTGTCTTCAAGCCCTGTACTTAAATTCTATCCATCTTTAGTATAAATAAAAGCAACAATTGTCCTGATTCAACTGTCCTTCTAACCAATACTTATTATTTCATGATAAAAGAGAAGTAAAGCCTAATCCAATTGAACGACTTCTATAGCACCACATGATAATACACAGTAGATGCCATGCCCAAAGTCAATCATAATCCCTCGGCAGAATGCAGTCAAAACCAGATGAGGCTAACAACCTCATAAACAATAATATTACTATATCACTATATCACTAGCCCCGTTAGCTACAATGGGAGCGCGCCGGCCGTGTGTTTGCATGGTACCGAGTTCAATCCTGATGCCTGCCGACACTCAGAGATTTAGTCGATGCCTTGCATCCGAATGGTCGCAGGTTCGATTCAAACCTGAGCCACCGCGTAGGGACCTTGAGCAAGTCCTTCACCTACAGTTGCTCGTGACGCTTCGGCGTGAAAACTCCGACACTCCATTGGGCTGTAGTCGGGATCGCCTCCGAGTAGTAGTGGACTTGAAGGGCGGTATAGACTATAGAATATATAAATAAAAGTGATAAAGACGTGTTTAAACACAATTAGAAACAGAACAATGTCACTCTGTAAAGCATATAGGAATTTCAGCATAAATACGTATATGGGGCAAGACTGGTCCCAGGCTACTCTTACCCCATCAGTGGCTTTTTCGACATCTTTAAAAAATCGCATTTTTATCACAAGTCTGAACAAGAAGGGGGATAACTTTGTTGCACAAAGAGCACAAGTGTCCATACTTCTAACCTGTATAGCATAAGCAGCAACAATTTCTTAGTGACTACTTTTACAAGGTGTCTCCCTTAAGGGGCCGCCCTTACCCCCGCTCTCTCCTCTACTGTGCACTAATTACACCTGCACATGGAAGACGATGCCAATTCTCCACTTATCAGTATCCCATACTTATTATTATTATTATTTTTACCCGAGGTATCAATGATTTCTGGGGATTTCAAACATTATTATTATCATTATTATTATTACTTCCGCTACTATTACCGATACACGTGTATACAACGTTGTGTCGTACCCAGCTGAAAAGCATGCTTGATGCTTGAAATTGCTTTGCTTTCATTAGGAAAGGTAAGCAAGTCTCTTGTGCCTTGCGCTGTTTGCCTCTATTCAAAACCCGATACTGACGGCTTGAAAACTAGTTATAATGAACAGATAAGTTTTCTGTTTTTAACCATTAGACCACCTAGTGGATGGGTTGCTCTAGATTGAACAATGTGCAGGTTCAACAGGGTACCTGCCGGATATACATTAATAATTTGGTTAGGCAACATACTTTAAGGAGCGCTATAGAAATTCGCTGAGCTTGTAATAATAATTTTAAAAAGCCGGGTTCGGTTCTCGTAATGTAATAATGACAGTTATGGTAGAGTTGGTCTACTGGCTGTTGTCTAACATAGCGTATACAATAGACTTATCCTTAGACAGGACAGAGTCTGAAGCCTTTCTTAATGTTGCTATTCAAAATGATGATGCTTCGTTTGTTCATATGTCCGCAAAGATAAATGGAATGAATGGGGTAAGGACAAGAAGTTTTCTAGATTCCTTCTCCTCTTGGTTTCCCCCAAGTTTCTTCTGTCTTGGGGTCTCTACTCTATATATAACGTGCACTTCTGACATTGTCCCACTCCTTGCTTCTCATTCCTGGCTTAGTTGCTTTCCCAGTTGGATACGTCTATGCAGACGACGTTAACGCTTACCAACTTTACCTGCGCTTCCATCTGAAGCCTTTTAGACGGGTATCAATCGCTGGCCAACCGCAACCTACTGAACCTACGTTGACCAGAATGATGCTGATGGATGTACAGGTAGATGTACAGGTAGATGCTTCTTATTTCAAAGCCAAACGAATACATTGCATAGCATAATTTATTTACTTCTCATTTCAAGGTTACATTTACGTGAATCAATTCTCATAGACACAAGTTGACTAATACTGTGCAGACTGATTGGCTGACTGACGATTCAATAATATTCTTTTTCGTAAGACTTCATGGACAGCCGACAGTAACACTGACATTAGCTACTTCTTTGCTTCCTTTTGACTTCAAATCGCCCTCGTGAATTAGCTGTTGCTCGGTGTTACACTTTGACTTTGATATCTAGGGCACTGTGCGCTCACTTAATTTCCGGCGTGTCGAGGTTTTCCTATTTACCAACATTCCCATTTAGATTCTTCCCCCTCATCACAAGTTTAATCATGCATGTCTTCTTTTCTCAGCATTAACACTTCTGGTTGTGTGAACTCGCATACTAAGTTTATAGTTTTTTCTCCTATAGGCTGTAGTCGGGACCGCTTCTGAGTAGTAGTGGACTTGAAAGGGCGGTATAGAAACGCGTAAATAAATAAAAAATAATAAATAGCCACATAATTCACTTGTATACGCTTAGCTTAATGTAACTTTGGTAAGGCCCTAGCGCAGATTTAAGTCTATGGGTAAACAGATTAAGTGGCAGATGTTTAACATGGCAGATGTTTGATTTTCGTGTGTGTACTTGCATTTATTGTTACCTATTATTTTTAGTAGCATAGACGGGAGGAACCCAGACCGCGCTGACTTACGCAGATTTCGAAGATTAAGATTACGTCCCGGGCGGCATATTACGAAAGTACACACCGCAATTGATACAAGGGACTCTAGCAGCCAATCACATGATGAGCGTGAAAGTGTCTAATGAATATTCATCTACGGTCTCTAGTAAGACCATAGACTACGTAACCGCGGGTTCATTTTCGATGTCTCTACTGGAATTTGTTCCGCGTACACAACAGAAAGGCCTATGCGAAGAAAAT
>JAQFXW010004767.1:0-10839 GCA_034693945.1 Dendrobaena attemsi
TTTTTTGCTAATATTTCTGCCAAAAGTAGAAATCTTCTAATGAAATTCTATGGGCCTAAATGTAACTCATGTTTACATAAAAGGACCAAACTTTATTGAAATATTCCAAAAGCACTAAAAGTTACAGCACTTTTAGGGGGAAATTTGTTGCCTTACACTCTTTTGAATTATCAGAATGCAGCAGGTGGACTCACTAAAAAATACTATAACTTTTGTTGTGCTTGAAATATTTTGATGAAATTTGGTGATTATACGTATATATGAATTGCCTTTCAGCCTGTAGAATTTTATTTAAATATTTCCACTTTTGACTAAGATATTGGCAAGAAACGTAGGGGGATCTTTTTTCGGACCACCCTGTAGAGTAATAATAATAATTATTATTATGTAGGGCCTACACTTGCACATTATATAATAATATACTTAATTAACACCCGGGCCCATGTATCTACAATTACATAAAGGACCTACAATTATATTTGGTGAAACAATGTACGTATTAGTGTATTTCTATAATCGCCTCTTACAGTCCACTACTATTCTGAGGCAGTCTCTGCTGTCCCGACTCCAGCCCGAAGGTGTGTCGGAGTTTTACACGCCGAAGCGCTTAAGTGAAGGACTTGCTAAAGGTCCCTACACGGTGTCAATCAATCAATCAATCGCAATTTGTATAGCGCCCCTTCAAGATACCTACTCAGAGGCGCTCCTGACCCAGGCCAAGCGGGAAAATTCAGTTTTTTTGTGGGATTCGAACCTGCAACCCTTCGGTTGCAAGGCGACGACCTTCACCACTGCACTACCATGCCCCACTTACTTAGTCAGCGTCATGTATGTGTGTTGAAGTACGAGTTCACTGACGTATAGTTAGGCTCTAAGTACATCGTAGGCCTAACAGCTGATGCACAATTATTCATACGGTTCGAATTAGCATATACGCGATCAAAGTCCAGCTGTCAACTCGGTAAGTCCCTCAGTCAATCTGATTAAGAGACACTGAAGTTGAATCTTTCTCGGTCCAATTCACGTAAGAAGAATAGGATCTAATCATAGTCTTCCGTACGTTTAACCAGCGATGTAGGCTACATATAATTCGGCCTAATTAGGTCTGCATAGTTTAATATGTGATTGGACGATTAGTAGGCCTATATAATTGCCGTAAGATTACATAGCAAAAGCTCAGAGAGGCTTTTAAGACAGATTGTTCAAATAAGACGGTCCACTTGGAAAGGAAAAGCAAAGTCTGAACCATCACACGATAGAATGAAGGTCGAATATAATAATTACAGACCTTATATTATATATATATATATATATATATATTATGCTTCGTGTGCAAAGCTCTCTGCCCAGAGCAGATTGTGAGTCAAGGACTTGTTCAAGGTCCTTACGCAGTGGCTTCAGGCGAATTCGGTCCTGCGACCCTCCAGTCATAATTAATGCGTGTAGTATTCATAAATACGCCAACACGCCCCACACACGCTCTCTGCGTAGGCGTGTATACAGTACTGTAGGCGTATACTGTTGTAGCCAGATCTATAATTTAGTTGCATTACCAATAGCTGCGCCACTTCCGTATCGGGAGTTTCCAGTCCTGACTGCAGCTTGGAGGGTGTTCACACGCCGAAGCGCCTCGTGATGCAGGGGCTTCTATCCCCCCAAGCAGCCGGGCTCAAAAACTTCTGACTGTCCATTTCTCCATTTCCCCTCTCAAAAATATTCTTCCATACCCTCTGATCAGTCTTCTCCCCCTATTTCCGTAAATAATACATTATGAAATGTTCCCCCCTGTTTTCCACTGGGCGCACTTGCGCCCGCTGGGTATAGGGATAGAAGCCCACGAGCTCAAATACTTCTTTTCCCCCTATTTCGGGCAAAATTTGGTCCCCCTATTTGTGATTCTCGTATTGCAGGCAAAATGTGATACAAATTATAAAAAATTGATTCCCCCTATTTTCCGCTGGGCGAAAGTGCGCCCGCTTGGTATTGGGATAAAAGCCCTTGGTCTGGAACCGCGCGCACGTGATTTCTCGATTCTGAGATCGACGGACGTACAGGGTTGTTCGTTGGAACAGACGTTTTGTCACCATTTCTTTTTGTTCTCTAGTCAATTCATCGTTCTTTCATATTGCGATTTCGTTTGCATCGTCGTCTTTTGATTTTTTTCTAGAGATTTTCCGCACGACTGGGCTGCGTCGTTTTGCGGGCAACGGAAAACTTCTCGTCGATTTACGATTTATACCGTTTGTGTTATTGTGGCGACCACGTGTTTTTTTGGTTAGACGTTCCGGCGTTGTAAAAGGGACGAAGGAGCGTTAATTAATTCGGAGTTTGCAGACGGATCGGGGTGATCTGTAAGTAATCAAAATTTCATTTGTTTCATATCTTTGTGTTTGGGTGCTGCTGTTGTATCTGATGCTTGTAACTGAAGGTGCGTTTGCTAGTTTATGTGGGGCCAGTTTGAGAGCGGTTCTTGTTCTGCATTCTGGGCGTTCGTAAGGCGTCTTTGAAGTTCTAAACGGTGTCTCGGTATGAAATGTTGCTTTGATGATTTCAGCTGTACAAACTGATTGATTAAGAGTATGTCTGTGACCTGGTAGAAAACATCTAGATAAAGTACTAGATAAAATACTATATAGAATACTAAACAAAGTTCTAGATAAAGTACTAGGACAACCAGTGAACGAGATACGTAACAAACTAGTGTCATTAGTTACCTTACAGAGCTTGCCTACGGTACATTACAAAAGATTACCTTTGAGTTCACTTGCTGTGCAGAACCTAGCGTTATCTTTCTCTGCCTCTCCACGTGAAATCTGATCTTGGATTCGCACTTCAGCCTGATTCTGCGTCTGTTGTGGATTTAATATTAATAAATAAACATAAATTTGATCATTTTTGATAGTTTTGTCTCGGTTCTGTCCAGTGCTTTTTTCTAGGGAAAAAGGCGTCGGAATTCGTATTTTGGTAAGATTTTTTTAAATCAATTAGCAACTAAATTTTAATTTTCTTAAAATTTACAGTCACTACTTATGAAAAGTTAGAAAAAAAAGTAAGAAAAAATTAATGTTTAAGAAAATTTTATCCCTCCACAAGATCTACCAGGTCATGTCATTTCCAAAAGTTAATCGAAAAAAGGTGCCGGAACGCCGTTCCAAT
Organism: Dendrobaena attemsi; assembly: GCA_034693945.1. NCBI lineage: Eukaryota > Metazoa > Annelida > Clitellata > Crassiclitellata > Lumbricidae > Dendrobaena > Dendrobaena attemsi. The sequence goes on from JAQFXW010004767.1 coordinate 3,157, forward strand.
GCGTTCCGCCAGAAAGGAAGCACTGGTTCTGTTAATGTGTATACAAAGCCTAGTATATCCTAAATGTTTGTATTGCATTGATGTTCTGCATAGTCCAATATTGATCTCCTGCTTACTAATACGTTGATATTCTACGAGAGAGAGACAGAGAGAGAAACAGAGAGAGACAGAGATGAGAGATAGAGAGAGACAAACAGACAAAGAGAGAGAGATAGAGACAGACAGAGAGATAGAGATGAGAGACAGACAGACAGAGATAGGGACAGACATAGACAGACAGAGATGAGAGACAGAGAGAATGTTCATCTGTGGAGAACATTTACTCTGCGGTGTTAAGTTTTGGGGTTGTTGTGAAAACAGTTCGCAAAGGTTTTCCGCACAGATCCAAGTGTATACATTTTGTAACGATTCTAATTAGGAACGGATGAAACGATTACATTTTGCATTTGCCGAGAGTTTGGAGAACATTTTCTAGATTTCCGACGAGGCGACGCGCGGGTTCTTGCAATGTATTCCGCGCTGTAACTGTGAGACTCTGTGATTTACGCCAGTATTTCTCGCTTCTCTCGTTTGCGCGCGTGCATTTCTAGTTTATGTTGCTTTTGCGTTTTTTAGCGGTTTTTTGTTCGAAGATTCTCGTCGTCTGTGATCGTCCGTGTTTAATTATTTGCATTTCATTTGCTGAGTGTATAGTTTCAACTGTGGACTGCATTTTTTTATGTTGGGGCAAGAAGCATCTGGATTATGCAAAAGGGTCTACTTGGACCAGCCTATTCTGTATTCGTAAGTACGGTGTATCTGGGTCAGGTAAGCTTGACTGACCTAATTAGACTACCTGACCCAGATAGGCTGAACTGGCCCAAATTGACTGAGCTGGTGTAATAAGACTGTGACGTAGATAGACTGAACCGACCTATTTTGACTTATTGGCCCAAATAGATTGAACTGGTCGAGGTCAACCGTACCGACCCAGATGCAATGGACTGGCCAGGCAGACTGATTGACCTAGATACATCGGACTTTCAAGTATTTCTGTTTGTTGCAATGTGTTTCAGTTTTTAAATCAAGGTTTCTGAGTTTACATGTCAGCATCGCGATCAAAAGATAAACACGTCTTTGTCTTCGAACGGTTGTCTGTCTATCCGTTGTTCGACTGCTGTTGTTTTTGTGTTGCTTTCGCTTTGGCCGAAATTCCAGAAATCGTGTTCAAATACTCTTTTCACGTCGCGGTAACGTCTACTTTTTCCACAGGGTCGCCATTGAGACATGCATAACGTTCAGCATCTTTATGATATCATTGGTATTGAATAAAAAATTAGTGAATTAGTGTTGAAACTGGATGTGCTCTAACTACCTCAACGATTTTTTTCTTGTTCAGTTCTGTAGAAAGCTTGAATTTTATTTAAGAACTTTGTTTAGTTGGAATTTTTGTTTACATTTCGTACGCATCTGTGAAAATCTATAAGTTGGTGTGTACCTCCATACGTTCAGTTATGTTCTGGTGATGTTAATGAATGGTGATATTAATGAATCACGACCTGAATGGCGACTTAATGGTGATATTACTGAATGGTGATACGAATGGTGAATTGGTGATATTACTGAATGGTGATATTATTGCTTGGTGATATTACTAAAGGGTAATATTAATGAATCGAATATGAATTAAGTGATAGTTTCGAATGGTCATAACAACACATTGATACATCTAAATGCAGAAAAGGATCAGTCCCGAGCCACTGCATAAGGACCTTGAGTAAGTGCTTCACCTAGTTTCTCGTGGCGCTTGGGCTGGTGTGATAGTCGGACGCAAGGTGACCCAGCCCAAGAATTTAAATCTCCTAGTAGGGGCCTACCCATGGGCATCGGGAGTCGAACGCGGTCCCAATGTAACTGCCAAACTATTGTGTGTTGCTTGCTTATACATCCACCGCATGCTACACTTTCTGACCCCGATGTTGTGAGCGATATTGTCACTTATAAGTGGTCATCGCTTGATGTTTGTGCTATGAACAAAATCTTATTATACACAATAGTGTATATAGTGTATGTGTGTACTTCTATACCGCCTCTTTCAGTCCACTACTATTCAGAGACAGTCCCGACTACAGCCCGAAGGTGTGTCGGAGTTTTACACGCCGAAGCGTTTCAGCAATTGTGAGTGAAGAACTTGCTAAAGGTCTTTACGCGGTGGATGGGATTCGAACCCGCAACCCTTCGGTTACAAGGCGACGACCTTCACCACTACACTACCACACCCCACAAGTGGTCATCGCTTGATGCTTGTGCTATGAACAAAGTCTTGTCATACACAATGTTCCATGTGCGTATCTGTATAACCTCTGAACTGTAGAAATGTGCGTCGGAAGACAGGGAAAGCATAGCTGTCGTGATACGCCACTTTCTTTGCACTTTGGCTGAATGCTGGTTTTGTATTTCGGATCTATCTACACATATCGGCTTACATTCCGGAATGTCCACAACAGCTGCGAATGTGCGATGACTTACAGTTCTTCAAAGGATAGTGTACACATTTTTTCCAATCACTTGCATGTTGGATGATACAGCTACATTCTTTGACTTAGGTCTGTACTGTTGGCTTGTTTTTAGTGTCAATGGCTTGGGTGAATAGTCAATGTAAAGTCATTGCTTCTCCGAATTGGTGCCAAAGTGGTAATGTTTAAGCTATGGCTTCTCGGGCGCTGAATAGATATCACAGCGCTTCGGCCGTGGCTTCAATCAAACTTGGATTAGGGATGACAACATAAAAGCCATGGCTTATGGCAGACTGATTAGGATTATAATGTAAAAGGCACGGCTTACGGCCGACTTCGAACTGAAATGGTCGTGTTAAAGCTGTGGATTATGCCAGTTTCTGTTGAGAAATATTAAATTAAATTTCTTAGTGGAGTAGTTTACTGTTCGTAAATCGTATCGCTTATTAGATCTTTTCTAACAATACTAAAAAAGAAACTAATGTTAAAACTCCTATGTGGGGTCAATATGGTTAAACAATGATTTCCTAGATTGGTAAAATATGTGTGTATTTCCATACCGCCTCTTTCAGTCCACTACTATTCAGAGGCGGTCCCGACGACAGCCCGAAGGTGTGTTCGAGTTTTACACGCCGAAGCGCTTCAGCAATTGTGAGTGAAGGACTTGCTAAAGGTCCTTACGCGGCGGGTGGGATTCAAACCTGCAACCTTGCGGTTACAAGGCGGCGACCTTCACCACTAAACTACAGCGCCCCACAAGAAATAGTCTCTCCCACGCTTATCTAGGCTACAATTCTTATTTATTCTTTTATTCGTGTGCTTCTATATCGCCTTTTCAAGTCTAATGCTACTCAAAGGAGATCCCGACTACAGCCAGGGCATGGTGGCGTAGTGGGATTGTAGCCGCCTTGCGTCCGAATTGTCGAGAGCTCGATTCAGACGAAGGCCACTGCGTAGGGATCTTGATGAAGTCCATCGCTCATAATTGCTCGTGGCGCTTCGGTGTGTAAACTCAGACACACATCCGGGCTGTAGTTGGGACCGCCTCTAAATAGAAGTAGACTTGAAGAAGCGGAAAAGAAATATACGAGTAAATAAAATTAATTAAGATTAAGATCCGCATTACCCTGGCATGCTGCTAAAAAAAGGCATTCATATTTTGCATTTAACTCCGTGAGTAGCAGTCTTTTTGTATTGTCAATATACCCTGTAAGCACTTCATTGGAATGGCATTAGACTAGAGTGATCATAACGCTTTTACGGTACTTCAATGGAATGGATTATTAGAGAGTGATGATATTATTATCGACTAGCGTTATTCAAGACTAATAGAATTGCAGTCTTTTTGTATCGTCAATCCACTCTCTCAAAGCCCCACTTGAATAGAGGCTTCCGGGTTATAGGCTAGAGCTGCAACGAAGTCTCTGTGAATCTCTGACTCAGCAACCGTTTCGCTCTCGTTGATAGTCCGTGTGGGTCGACCATCATCCTTGGGCGGCAATGGGCGCACACTCAGTGAACGCACTCATGCGACCAACATTCTACCGTATAGCAACGAGACACAGTCACTTATCCCGGCGTGTGTATACAGACGGCGATTCGTCCCCTCCTGTATACCGTGCATCTAGCAACCAGCCTATCCATCAAGTCTGATAGTTATTCACGGGGAACAGCATAAGTGTCTCTATGTCGATCTGAAGATAGCGCATCAAACGCGCGGCCGTATAAATATCAGTCACTGCGTAAACCTCTGCAGTTCATACTGCGTCGGATATTATCTCACGCGAGAAATCTTCCGGTGGACATCTATCGAAGATAATATTATTTAGCCCGGTGCTAATAGGCGTTCGTGTCTTTTTCGTTTGTGGCGCGCATTCTGCGCCATTCTATGAATTTGCTGCGAAATGAACCGCGAAATGAAGCGTTGTCTGCTGCTTATTTGGGTCTTCGTGTTCGGGTCCTGTCCGAGTGGAGCTCGTTCGCCAAAGTTCAACGTACGTATAATAAAATAGTCTATAATAATTTATTAGTCCAAGTCAAGTCAAGTATCGTTGCAACCCAATACAACATAGTAAGAAGAAATGGCTTAGTGGCTGGTTGTATTAGGTTACAAGGTGAAGGATTAAAAGCCTTCGAAATCTCGTTAGTTGGGACAAACTAGGATAGATGTGATAGGCCTAAACCAAAAAAACAGCTGGCCTACGATGGGGTACGTAAAGACACTATGAAAGAACAGCTTAAAACAGGGCACGTGAAATGTACAAAATGATCTGTCTTATAAGTTCTCAAAAATCATCTTTCAGTTAGAGTAGCGAAACCTTTTGCAGCTGTAGTTAGCTGATATTCTTCACTCACTTTTAACTTAAGTCTAATAACACTAAGTTTTCGTTGAGGATCGCAGTAGGAGAATGTTCAGTATAGCATTCATAATAACTTTAACTATTTAGGCTAATCATTTCTTAGAAATATGATTGTTTCTAATTAATATGGTCAGTAATTTAAAGTTATGCAAAGTCACGGATTATCTCCGTAGGCCTACAATTTCTAGTTTACTCCAAGTTGGCTACTGCAATTGATCCAAGTTCAATTATTAGACTAAGTAAAATTATAATAGACTAATTCGAATGTGAAGTTAGTTGAAGTCAAAGCTCACCGCGTTTGACTAGATCGCATAGGGCCTACAAGTAAAAATTCTTTAATCGACAGGTCGAAAAACTTAAAATAACCTAAAATAGCATGACGTACAGGTTGTTTATTGCTCCCAAAAAGGCTACAGCAGCTGAGCGGAAACATGGTTGCCACTCAGTCATCTGTTGTTACTAGCCCAGTTAGCTACATTAGGAGCGCGTCGGCCTTGTGTTTGCAAATTACCGAGTACGAACCGGATGTCTGCCGACACTCAGAGATCTAATATCTCGGGCTAGCACAAAGGGCGTGTGTGGACCAATGGGATAGTCGATGCCTTGCGTCCGAAGGGTCGCGGGTTCGATTCAGACCCGAGCTACCACGTAAGGACCTTGAGCAAGTCCTTCACCTACAGTTGTTCGTGGTGCTTCGGCGTGGAAACTCCGACACTCCCTCGAGCTGTAGTCGGGACCGCCTCTGAGTAGAAGGGGCGGTATAGAAATGCGTAAATAAATAAATACAATAATCTCAATGTGGCCTGTCATAGAATTTATTCTAACAAATATGATTTGATTTTGGATTTGGTTTGAAGACTCTAGCGTGTCTCTTCTCAGTTAGCGTCTAGCTTGTTGTCGAGACTTCGAATATTGGCCCTACAATTAAATAAAGGGTTAGTCTTTTATTTGTAAATTATCTTAATACTTACCGTCGTCTTAGGTGCATGTAGAGGTGTAAAGTTCTACATAATTATTTATGTAAGCTGATGATTTTTGTTTTATGCAGTCGATAGAAGACTTAATGAAAGTCCTCTCTCGAGGAAGCCATAAAGGTAAAGTCTTTCGAATTCAAACGGTCGAGGTATTTCTGTAAAACTAATTAAACGTTCGTAAATTATCTTTTATCTTATAGGCCAGTATGTATAAAGTTTAGTATTTTCGTCCCGAGATACAATTAAAAGATCACTCAAGATTGCGCAAAATTAGGGGCCTATTTCGGAAATGACTACTTTTCGCAGACGGCATTGAAGAGAGAAATGTTGCCAAAGGTTCATGATTACATCGAAGGGTTTTCTCCACTAAGTCATTAGGACCAATGAACTAGGGTAAAATTCCATTGGAAATACGCTCTTCTCGAAGCCTATGGTCGTTCCAAAAAAAAGTTACCCACCTTTTTTGACAACTGCTGTATGATTGTCCTAGGTGTGTGTCTGATGGTAGTGGTATAGTATGGTCTATCTTTAAAATTTAATCAATTTTGTGGGTTTTTTGTTTTGTTTTGATTTGTTTCCTTTATCTTCCTCTGGTAAAATGTTACCTTTTTAGTGTTATTCTTCACATGTCGAATCAGTGAAGAATCTTTTGTTTACCTATTCTTTTCCTATGTAAATGATCACTGTGGCCACCATAGTATAGGAAGTTGCATTGGAATCTGGTGTCTCTAGATAGTGGGACTTTTTTCTATCCCTTTAGGGACCCCTTTTTGTGACTGTATATGGCAGATTGTAATATAACACTCATTGTTACATGGTTACAAATAAAATGATTGATTGATATGTGATAAGACACAGTTATGGGAAAAGAGCATTGATGCTTTTAATACTTGCACCTCCTCGTGTTACGACCCAAATGCAGATTTGACGGTGGTCTTGCTTTAGCCAAGTAGGATTATTTATTAATCTGAGACGCATTCCTCCAAGTCTTCGTAAGAAGCTTTCTGGCGGTGACTTCTTATGCCTCCCTTAAATTGCTTAAGGCTTATCTCTTTCCTACGGACTGTCACGCTGGGAGCGCCTCTGAATTGCACTGCTGAGAGAGGCGCTTCATAAATCTTCAAATAGATAGATAGATAGATCGTGTAGTTTGAAGTTGTCTGTTTCTTACCTCTGCAGTTGACAAAATTAAATGCACTATAAAAACATTCGGAATACTCATTCATTCCACTTCCTTCCTTCCCACAGCAGGTGCAGGCGACCATCCTGGACATCCTGACTCCGGGCGACATCCGGATACTCACGGAGACCATCGACGAAAATAGTCGACGCGGGGATTTCCAGCGGGTTTTCCCCAGCACCACGTCACGCCCGTATCACGCGCTCTTCGAGCAGCCGCGGTACTACAACCTCCTTCTTGAGGCCTGGACCAGCAAGTACCCGACAACAGAAACCAGAGGTCAGCACCACGTCACTAACGTTCGACCTTCTATTGCACCGCTCTTAGCTGTCAGCTGTCTCCCTGGGTCGACCCTCCTGGATTCTGGCCTGGCACTTTTTTCAGTTCAATTCAATTATTGTTTCCAGGCACAAAAGAATAAATGTGACATTGACAATTAGGCAGAGTTATGTTAACAGGTGTTTGTGTTCACATGGCATTAACGACGTCAGGTTGTGGAGAACAAAAAGACCCCAAAAGGGACATTTGTCCCGCTGGGAAGGGGTCTACTACAACAATTAATTGGTGACGACAGGAAACCAGATAACTTATTTATACATACAGGGTGGCGCAAAAAAACCCGGACTATTAGTTTTTCCAATTGCATCGCTTGAATAATCGGTTGAATAATCGCC
>JAQFXW010004768.1:0-10837 GCA_034693945.1 Dendrobaena attemsi
GAAGGATCAGGAATTTTCTTGATTTGTTCAGGGAGGCCAATAATGATGAATTCAGTTTTAGAGGGGTTCAAGAAGAGTAGGTTGGCTGACATCCATTTAGATATCAGGTCAACCACATCAAGTAAGTATGCAATGGAGGTGGAAAGTTGCTTGGGGAGAAGGAGATGTATAGTTGGGTTTATCATCTGCATATAGATGATGGTCGACAGAGGAGGATTTTATGACATGACTTAATGGTGTGGTATACAGGATGAATAGGAGTGGACCCAGGACAAAGCCTTGAGGGACGCCCCAAGACAATGGGAGGGGTTGTGAGTAGTGATTGGAAGCTTTGACAGAGAAGGACCTGGAAGACAAGTAGAATTGGAACCAGGATAAGGCAGTATCAGAGATGCGAAACCAAGAGGACACTCGATCTAGAAGGAGGGTGTGATCAACAGTGTCAAATGCAGAAGAAATGTCGAGGAGACAGAGGTAGGAGACTTGCTGCTGACTTACGGCAGAGACCAGTTTATTGTCGAGTGAAGTAAGCAGAGTTTCAGTAGAATGGCGTTTTGTAAAGCCAGATTGGTGGGGGTTATGAGTGAGTTGGAAGAAAGGTAGTCGTTGAGCCGAGAAAGAACGATTCGTTCAGTTAGCTTCGATAGTACAACCTAATCCGAGGCGAAATCAACAGAGCTGTGCCTCAAATGCTATGCAACAGTTTTAGTTAGACGACGAATTGTTGAATTAAAAGGTTATTCCTTTACTGTCCGTTATTACAGGCAACTTGTGATACACTTTTCAAGAATGACAAACCATCGGCTAATTTATAATCAGAGATAAAACTTTGGATATAGTTATTGTTTAACGGCAATGCCATCATAGCAATGATGGCCATCTTAGACCTCCTCCTCGTAGTTCCTGGCTTGGGACTGGCACTGCCAGGGTAGGAACAGCGGTAGAGCTATGACAAAATGGAATAAAGCTGTTTCCACTTCATAAAATAATGCAGCTGTTCCGTACAAAAGCGGATTATACTTTGAAAGTGTACGCCCGAAAGCTGTGATCGGGACCGCCTCTGCAGAGGGAGCTCTTATGCCAGTTGGTCTTTTGATACAACGACCTACTACTGCACCTGTAGAGTGTGATTCTGTGACTATTATTAGGGCAATGAATGAGTGATCGAGATTGAATACTGAGGGGTCGTCTTTATCGAGGTTTATTGGTCGCTCGGACTTCTTCTCTCTGTCTTCTGCTGCTGCTGGCGGGTGTCAATATTTGCCATGCTGTCGTAATACTATCCCTGAGGTAACTCGAGCTTCTTGCGGGAGATTTGTGATATAAGATCTGACTCGATTGGAAAAGATCCCGTCTCTTGTATAGTGGCCATTTTTAAGCAATTCCGATTTGGATGAAGACCTTGCCCTCCTCAGGTTACGTTATGGGTCAAACATAGTTACACTTGAGTTGTTGCTTCTACCTCAATCTATGGGCTTCTACCTATATCTATTCACTCTATTGTCTTTGGTGTAATGCTCGCAAACCTACCTATACATAGGATGGGCGCTTGAACTGGTAAGCTGTGGAAAATTGAGGATAGACGATAATCTTCTGCTGCGATTTGCTGACCGTATCTCGCCGAAATTGTAACTTTTATTTAAAATTCATTTTCGAACAGACAACCACTAACGCATCTTCACATTGAAATACAGATCAAGTTTATACGTTTTACTAGTTATCATATTCATTTTCAACATCTCAGTCATATCCACAGACTACAGAATAAGTTGATATTATAATACTACTAATTATTACTATAGCCCAAGATCCAAGCAGACCTACTTTACTATACTTCAACAAACATAAGACAAGAATTGTAAGTGTATTTTATTTTATATAGCGCTACTTTGGAGACAAAAAACTGTAGACCGACAAACAAAATTGAATAGATGTCGAAGCGTTTATGGAACTGCGCCCAAAAGTCTGATGTCAAAGATTGCAATATATAATCTTCTTTAATTACCATTTACAATTCCTATTGTTAGACAGCAGTATGACTACAGATAAGCCTATTGTGATAATTTGTATGAACGGAGGGTCGCGGAAGCAAACTGGTAATCTCAATCTCTACATGGGCCAGGACGTTACCCATTATACTAAATATCCGAGCCGTCAATCGTACAAGAGGCGCCGTACAAAATGCTTTACTAAGAATATGACGCCAAACGAGCTGATTGAAAGAGTTAATTAGCTGTGATGTCTTTATATTGAAACTCCTTGAGGTTGGTGAACTCTCCACAAGGACACCCGCAGAAATCTTTGCCAGGAGCGGCAAAACACAAAAGGTCATGGCTAGATTCTTAGAAACAGCTTCACGCTGCCAAACAGGTAATCAAGAATATGAGATACTTTTCAGATAGAGGGTTATTAATGTAAGTATAGAGAACCTAATATTTGCATAACATCACATGGCGCGATATTAGGGCGTGGTGGTGCAGTGGGATAGTTGCCACCTTTCATCCGAAGGGTTGCGGGTTCGATTTAGACCCAAGCCACTGCGTACATGTAGCCTATACTGACCTTGAGCAAGTTCTTCACTCAAATCAATTCAATTCAAATCAATTTTGTTATAAATACAATCAATAAAAAGAGTCACAGAATAGTAAACAAAGAAACAACTTACAATTGTTCTTTTTATATTAGCGTGTTAACTCCGACACACCTCTGGGCTGTAGTAGAGACTGCCTCTGAGTAGTAATATACTGGACTTGAAAAGGTAGTATAGATATATATGAATAAATAAATGAAGCATCACTTTACAGATAACGACAATAGTTCGCTGTGGATATAAATATACAAAATAGAGATCCTATAGAGATAGACTATTATAATTTAATTATTTTAATATAAAGTCGGTGGTGTCCTTGGTGATCTGCGTTGACGTGGTAACAGTGGCCTACTTTAGATTAGAGACAGTGTAGATTATATGGTTTAGATTGAATAGACCCTTCATGCAGACATAGCACCAAACTGCATTGGATGCGATGATAGAACGTATGTCATCTCAAACTTCAAAGCATCCGTAGCTTCACGGTTTTCTTTTTGTTCATCCTGATAATTATTCTCTTTATTGTCTTTGATGATGCTTTCAAAAGCATACTAGATGCGCTGAAGAGTTACCATCTCAACAGAAGTTATTGATCGGAGGTCATCGTGGCGGCCAGCCAACCACTTCTGCGTCAACATGCAATCAAATAATGCCAAGTAAAGTCAATCCTGTAATCCAGGAATGCACAACCCGTGGCCCGCGGGCCGCATGCGGACCTCGGACCTGTCCTGTGCGGCCCGCGGAGGCAATTTTAAATGACAGAAGAAAGTGAAAATTATAAATTCTGAATTTAGTTTTACATGCACTTTACTGTTCACAATTCTAGACCTATGGCAAAATGATGCATCTCCAATCCTGTACATTGGTCTATGATAATTATTACTATTATTATTTATTTTCTATTTTATTTTGTTCACACATTTCTATACCGCACTTTCAAGTCCCAAACTACTCAGAAGCGGTCCCGACTACAGCCCGGAGGTGTGTCGGAGTTAACACGCCGAAGCGCCACGATCAATTGTTATGGTACAGGTCGACGAAATTCGCGTCATCACTCATCCGTGTGAGTAAGTGATACTAACCATGATGTTTTGAAATAAGCAAAGCTGTAGCAGAAAGCGCAACAGTTGAAGGTGAAACAATGTCTTCTATGCTGACCTATAAGTATGAATACTGAATAGGCTATACCTTTGCCCATTGTAGACACTCGAGCTTTAGATTCTTCCATACAAATAACATTTATAAAATAATAAGGAAATGGCTTCAAAAATGAACCTGATCCACGTATTTTTGCGATCAAACACTTTCAGTAACAATATATTTGACTCATAATCACCTCAACTCCAAGAATCCAATTGAATTTAAAAGTGCAACAACTGAATTGCAGCCATATATAAATAGAAAATGATGTTAATTAAACTGCTTCTATTGAATGTTGCCTTAATTTTTCAAGAGTCTATATTGCTTTTGTAAGGTAGGCCTATAGGCCTATACTGAAAATGCACTTCATTAGGCCTAAGTATTCAGATAGGCCAGTTTCCTACTAACTTACATAATTAGGCCTGTAGAAATATAATATCACTACCTCACACTTGCGGCCCTCGACTGTTTTTCTTAAATACAATCTGGCCCTTAATCAAAAAAAGGTTGTGCACCCCTGCTGTAGATCGTTCCCAGTGAGAATAACTTAGTGCAATGTAATTGTGATGATTAGGCCTATTATGGGCGAAACTAGTGATTAACTAACGAGTCATACAACATCCAAAACACACTAAAGAGAAACAATCGTATCCTCATTGCCCAGAAGTGAATACGATAAATTAGTAGTTCAACCGACCAGCTTGCTCAAGTTGAGTTGAGCAGCTTAACTCTTCCGTCATAACATCTTTCATGCACCCTTCTGTCACCTCATCATTGAAACTTGTAAATTGACACCTGGAATAGATTCCCGCCAGTGTTAAGATAAATATCTGATCCATCCTATACGAACCCACTAAAACCCCACAACTTGCCTTCTCGCCTTCTTGCCACGGGCACTTCATTCAAAACCCGAAACACTACTCTTTCACTAATCCGGTCCCGATTCATCTTCTTTCCCTCACCATCCACGTCGTTCCAACTCTAAAAACTATCCAGGAAATTTAATTTAAATGGCACCTCTTAATTACAGAAATTAATCAGAGACGCTCTAGGCCTAAGCCGAGGTCGAACAAAATGAGTTTCAAGTGCTTATACAGACAGAGACCAAGAGAACGATGCGGTCAGATGATACCACAGAGAAGTTCTGTGCCGTACTATTTATTTATTAACATATTTCTATACCGCCCCTTCAAGTCCATTTACTATTCAGAAGTGACCCCGATCACAGCCCGGAGGTGTGTCGGAATCAACACGCCGAATCGCCTCAAGCAATCGTGAGTGAAAGACTTGCTTAAGGTCCTTACGCGGCGGGTGGGATTCGAACCTGCAACCCTTCGATTGCAAGACGGCTATCTTCACCACTACACTACCACGTCCCACTAATGGGGGATACTGTTGCTGGAAGCGCAGTCAGATCACTAGCAGAAGGGATTATGGTGAGACATGGATACACAAGACTTCTCTCAGATACGACCAAATTCAGCGAACATTACAAAGCGAATGATGTGTTATTTAATTAGGCAAAATATAAACATAGTTCCACTGCAATCCCCGACTTCTATCAGAAGATCGAAAGCCAAAGTCGTGTAAACAGAACGGTGCATTAATAATCGTAAGGAGCTCCTTGGAAGAGGACTGCCTTACAATACAGGCAACGCTACGTTATGTAGGATAGAAACCTACATTTATCTTGTTGGAGTGCATTTATCCGGTGGAGACGTTAAAAGCTTTGTCCAAACACTGTATTAATCACCGAGAGCATCGATGTAGTAGGGTGGATCAGAGCAGAAAGCCGTTTGCTGGCATAAGATTCGTCAGCGTAGAGAACACAGAAGACTTGTAAGCACTCAGAAGAAAGTATTGAATATAATACTGGGAAGGTTCTCTTGAACACAGACCACATATTAATATGACCACCGTTCTCTTCAGTAGAGGTCGATTGATTGATTGATTAAATAATAATTGACTATTGTCTGACCGATTCATTCATTGACTGGGTGACTTTATTGATTAGCTGACTGATTGACTGATTGACTGACTGATTGACTGATTGACTGACTGACTGACTGACTGATTGACTGACTGACTGACTGACTGACTGACTAATTGGCTGATCGATTGATTGATTGAGGAGCGGGAAGATGATCAAGAAGAAGAAGAATAGTTCGCACTTGTTCGAGCAACTATTTCATAACGGAATCAAAGAAGACGGACCAGCTCCGACCATAGGTCACTGTAGACAATTTTTTCTAGAAAGTACATCGTGAAATGAAGCTGAAGTTATGCGTTGAGCAGGATCAGGTCAAGATGGATAGAGAGATCACCTGCTCAGTTCCAGAACTTCCAAGTGAAGCTACAGAGTCTTCGATGTTTCTATACGTCAGGGAGCGGTATATAAATGAGTTGGAAAAGGAGTTGAAAAGGTTAGAAGAATGTGTTCTTTGCTTATAGACAGGAGAGCTACTGCGTCATTTCAGAAGTGTCGGGTATAAACAACGTTTTTGTCTACAGGCCTTTCTAGCTGTATAAACAGAGGTGAGCTGTTATTACTTATAAGCAGTCTATCATTTTATGGCCACATTGTGTAAACAACAAGTTCCAACGTGTCTCTCCTACTTCGTGTTCTGATTGACAATCTGTATATTCTGTGGCTAAGTGCATATATCGCCGCGTTGTTGTTTCTACAGAATATCCTGAGAACTTCATAGAGATGCTCTATGTGCATGCAGACCATGCACTACAGTTTCATACAAGGTCTGACAACATATTTCTCTGTTAATGTGGCCAGAGGACTTTCAGGTCTGGTAGACTACGGTCGGTGTCCGTAACGACCATTTCAATCTGACTAACACAGGCTGCCACACCATGGTGACAAGCTGAGATTTTGTGCAGCGGAGTAGGCCCTATGCATGGGACGAAGCTGAGTGAGGATACAGTTTCGATGGAATCACTCAAAAACTTTAAAAGTAAACATTGGCAGATGCATGGGATGTTATTAGAGCAGTGGTTATTGAGCAGTAGTTCTAACACTGTAATTTATCATACATATCTGGAAAACTAAACTTGCGATCGCTGTTTTAATGAAGGCCTATTGGTGATACGTGTGTTGGCCTTAGGTCTACTCTATATAGCACTAATTCTTAACCATTTACCACCTCCAGACAAATTATGCGTGCGAACGCTGGACCGATGGTCACACATAGAGTGTCTCGTGTTTAAATGAATGTATATAAGCATCTTCTGAATTATAAGCGATTGTTATATGAAAGCAGCCAGTGACAAGCGTTGCGAGAGCAAATCCTGAGCTAATCGCTCCCGGCGGAAGACTTTCAAAAGGTACTTTATTCTACACAAATGTCCGTGTAATGAGGCTCTCGTGAATCTGGTTCTGCTGCGTCGTGAAGAATGCGTACGGATAGACAAATGGGAGCAGCCGTTTGCGGATAATTACCTCGCCCATAACTTACATAGCAGACGATCAGAAGGTCGGTCTTCCCCGACACAAATGTCTAGTTCAATGCGTCCGTTTGTGATGCTCGGTGCTGACAGACCACTTCATGATGCTCTCGTGTCTTCGGTCAACGCAGACCCACGTAGCCTTTACACCAATTCTGCTGTTAACGTATACATGCAACATGTTGTACATGCATATATCATCTATCTAACTGGAATTTATTCTGTCGTTCCTTTCGAGATTCAATCTGGAGAAAGCGTTTGAATGATTTAGTTATATGGAGTTCAGTACAGTGTTTTAGTTGCAACAACTATATATATATATATATATTTGTGTGTATATACTAGCCTTTTTGCCAGACCTTAATTGCCTGGGATTTATTTCTATGCACTTCTGTCATTTATTCATTTCAAGAATTTGTATAGCGTCCATTAAAGAACCTACTCAGAGGCGCTCCCAGTTCAACTACGGCAATACAATTTAAACTTCAGAAGTTTGAAGAAGCAATCCTGCCATTCCTAGGCAACAGTCGTATCTCCAATCTCCAATGGGAGCCCATTCCAGATGGAGGGGCCAACTATACAGAAATATTTTGATAAAAGTTGGTTCTTATATGCCTTTAAGCTTCTAGTACTGCATTAACAGATTTTTACTTTTGGCGGAAATATTAGCAAAAATCTATTAAGCGTTTTTGAACCATAAAAAACAATGGGTGACGTCACTAAAGTTGAATAACGTTGGTTGTGTTTGCAATATTTTGCTAAAATTTGGCGATAGTATGTAAATATGAATTGTCTATACAATTTTATTTCAAATTCCCACTTTTAACAAAGATATCGGCCAAAAACGTAAGTGGGACATTTTGTTTTCAGCCACCCTGTACATGTATAGAGGGATGTTAGAAATGTTATATATGACCGAAGTACATGTCTGAAATTCGATGTTTTTAACATTACGCAGCTCATGATAATAGCTATTATTGTATCTTCTTGACATTGACACACTCTAATATCGCTTCGTTACGTAGCACCTCCTTTCGTACAAGAGGAGGAGCTATATAAACAGATACCTCAACACAATACAATCTCCGTGTACTGTTACAGTAGTTGGCTTACAAGTTAACTATAAGGCGTATAGGGCCTGCTGCATCCGTTCCCCGATATAGACTGAGAGGTGAAGTGCCTGGACACATCTCCTCTCCAATGGTCGTCGGACAGTCAATCATAACCAAACGCTTATATAATTAGAACAGGAAATGGATCTCTCGGAAAAGGTTTCGCTGGACTTGAGCATTGTCCCAAATTTATGCACTCTGACACTTAACTGGAATGAATGGCTAAAGTATACAGACAATACTGTTGTCAGAATGCTTTCATTACAGTAGACCCACATATGAACTGCCTTTTCAATACAAAACAGTTGCAATACCCTTACTAAAGTACAAATGTGCCAACCAGCATCATGTTAAATTAACTTGTATCTGTAAAATGTATTAAATACACGTTGTGGCCTAGGCTATAGCCTGTTCTTATAATTATAGTCATGCATGTTCTTATAAAAATGAATTATGATTTGATGCAAATAAATAATGCTTTCTAGAACTGCTCTACGGTCATAGTAATGTGCAATATTAAGTCATGACTTAACACCACCTATTGCTTGAGACTGAATATACATTATATACACATTACATACGTATAGGCCTACATATTACATTTAGATGTAGACCTATACGATTGCTTGTAACCTGCTGCGTTGTGTCAGCTCGTCTTTTTAATAAACGAATATAATAATTAATTAATTTATGCATACATGTAATAAACATATCGTGTCAACTGTATGCATTTCAAATACTATTGTATACAACCATTAGCCTTATTAGGCTACTCGGCGGTTTTAAATTTTGAGAGAAAAGCAGAAAACATTTCCTAAAGATGCTGCCATGGCATATACATCAGACCGTTAAGCGTATGCTTGTATAATTATATATGTACATGTATCTCTGTCTGTGAGCTGTGTGCTTTTTATTGAAGAACAGCAAAGATAGCATATCACGCGTTTATAGGCCTAGAGGTTTCTTTAATTAGCGCGTCATGTAAGCCTCGTGACGTCTCTCTGCAGAAGCCTCTCTCTCGTCATTGAACTGAAGGATCTTTCAGCTGAGATGCAAACACGATCGCCGCCATCCAACCAAAGGAACATTGTTACAGAAGTTAACAGAACTCAAGTGTTAGGCGTTCGGCGTTAAGCTTATATTGGCTATAACTATTGCGTCGTTGTGTATAGTCGACTGGAAGAAGTATTAATTCTGTGTACAATTGATTGGATGAAAGAGGAAGTTGATGAGTGTAATGGCACACTTGTTGTCTGTTCCCCTAAATGCTCTGCACACTTACAGTAGCTCATCTGTGGAGGCTCACATCAAGACAGGAGTTGATCGCTGCAAGCTAAGAGACACGTATAGACCTCTACTGTAGGCCCTACTGTGCTTATCTTCAGAAGGTGCTAAATATAGACTTTGCTCTTGGTGATATTTGTGCTCAGACTTTTCAGTAATCACTTAGGCCTACATTTAGAAGAATCTGTCAGTCGGTTTGTCTGTCTGGCTGGCTGGTTGTCTGACTGTCTCCCTGTCTGTTTGTCTGTCTGTCTGTCTATTTATGTTTCTGGCTGGTTGTCCGACTGACTGTCTCTGCTTATATCTTCTGTAACACGCATGTGAGGAAACTCTAACTTGTAAATGACTCTCCTTGACATTTTGTAAATTAACTAACAGATTTCTACTTCGCGTATAATTTTGAGGCGACGATTGGTGGCATACGTGTCTTTCATTCTACTGTGGATTGTCATTTCTCTCCCTTCAGAGATGCGTAATTGCGTACAGCCGAGCCGAAACTCACTGACAAAAAGTATTAGTCACCTTTGGTCTTAATAAACGACGAATTTCTTCTTCTTCGCTGCAGATGGCTTTCCAATTACGCCGTCAGAATCAAGTTAAAGTTTCCGACACAGTACACAAGTGTTAATATTCGGCAGCTTTGGTCTGCACATAAGCCAAGCGCCGGGCACCAGCCTATTCACGAGCGCTATGTCGAGTTAGAGCTGTTAGAAGAACACCTGTTGTATTGCCTATGGTGGTATACGAGTCCGTGTTTCATTGGGTCATGTGACAGAGCATCCTATAAGGCTTTTGTTTACAGAGAGCGAAGTAGAAGTACTCTACATGTGGGTACATGCTGTGTGTAACTATGTTGCATTCACAGGATAGCCATATTGAGCTGCACAACAACCAGTGCGCTGAAATTGCCAGTCCCAATAAAGGAGAAAGAAGGAGGGCGATGATAATCACCATGTTTCATTGCCTACGTCGTATGGGGAGGGACGCAGATTGCGTCCAATTTGGACTGGGGTTAAGATTCCCCTACCTTAACGAAATGGACGTTTCTTTGCAACTCGCAATTGCCACTTGTTTGAGTAGAAAAGGAAATGGGTAGCCAGAATTTTGTTTCAGGGGTCTTTTCCCACGTCTTAATATTATTTCATTTCGGGGGTCTTTTACGCCCCAAAACTCGTATTTTCCAACTTTTTCACACTAAAACGAACTTTTACATTGCCATTTTTTCATGGGGGGGGGGGTAAAAATCCAAGAAACC
>JAQFXW010004769.1:0-10837 GCA_034693945.1 Dendrobaena attemsi
AAGCCACTTCGAATCTAAGGTCAAAATAATGTCAACACACATTCGAAACACGTCTTATTGTTTCTGAGCCGTCTTAGGACGGGCTGTCAACTAGTACTAAATAAAGAAATAAGCCTGAAATATGTATTAGATAACCAGTACACAGAAATCATTGACTAAGACCAGACAGAAATCATTGAATCATAGAAAACTTATTAAAAAGTATCTGTGGGTTAAAATAGACAAAATAACTGGATTACAGTACTATGTTTTCAAGGAAGGTGAAAGGAGAAGAATAAATCCCACAAAACAAGCTTGATTCTCTAATTACCCAAGGTTATTAATAAACACATTTACATGCACAGTTCTGTTACATGCATAAAAATAAACAGAAATAATTTATTGAGATTAAACAGAAATTATTGCATAACAGTGAGGCTAATACAACAATGCAACGCATAGACAAGGCTGACCTCAAGCGCTGCCACTCCAAGTTCTGCTTCTGAATGGCATGCAAATGGAAACATCGGTAGATCTGCTGCTTCCAGGAAGTCATCTTCCTCTTCTGCTCTTTGTTAAAGCCCTGAACAAAGCGTCATTTTGACTGCTAACAGATTCCGATGACAAATACTCCTAATTCCAACATATCAAACTTTAACACGACATAAGCGAACATTTGCACTGCGCCACTACAACAAAACTCATCAGCAGCGCTCTCAGCCAAGCAGGGAGCTCCAACGATAAATGAGTATCAAGTTCAAGAATAATGTGGAAAAAAGGTGTAATACTGATTTGTTCACTTCTAATTTTAGAAAGATCATTAATCCAGGATACAGGGTCAACAACAGCAAAACATCTGTAATTGGCAGTGGAAGACCTAGCCTGAGGGATGACAAGGACACCATGAGCATCTGCGACCATAAATAGAAGACGCAAAGACACATAGGCATCGGAAACAGTTGTTACGTTTTTATTTTTGAAGATTTCTACAGCACCTCCTCAATGCACTACAGTGACACTGCCGACTACAGCGATGATGTTGAGTTGGAGTTTACAGCGCCTCGTTTAATACAACGTTGAGCAACCTTCCTTTGTTTGAGTCTACCTACCAGAACCTGAACTTCTAGATCTTATAGTTCTTGCAATAGTTTCTTATTTGTCATACTAAGCGCCCTAAATAGATCAATTGTGAGTGAAGAACATTTTAAAGGTCCTTATGCAGTGGCTTGAGTTTAAATAGAACCTGTCACGAGGTACAGAACACCACCACTACGACCTATTGGGCAGTTGCCACTAGGCAATTTCACATGAGAGAATCATTTATCCAATGCATTGAGGTATAGTTAACCAGTACAGAGTGTCATGTACAATTTTTCATAGAGATAAACTGCATTACTTGGTGACTCAGTGATCTGTCCAGCAGCTGAAGATATCCACCAACGCATTCTCCATCTGCACGTGAACCAACCAACAACTGAGTACAGACTACAATAGACACACAACAAGAATGTAAACATCGATAAGACAAATTTCGACAATAAGACGAGGTAAATAAAAGTAATGATCACACAAAAAAAACAAGTCTTTATGAAGTTAATACCAAACGGCCAGCCGAAACAGATGCAGAGGGAGAGAGATAGATAGAGAAAGAGAAGGTGGTAGAAAGGAAAAGAGACACAGACAGCAAGCATCTTGTGTATAAGCCGTCGGAAATACCCAAACTGAATATCTGCAACTGAGCATACACCTACTTTTCCCGAGAAGTCGGGTCATCTGTCCCGGCAGATCTCCATCCGCAATGCTGTCTGCCTCCGAAGCCAATCCTGAATCCTCATTTTCTTTTGTTATTGATGTGGCAGAGCGTTTGCCTGGGCCATCAACGTCTCCCTGATCTGGCGTTAAGGACTTGGACGATTCTTCACAGTACTTAATAGGCGTCCTCAGCATCTGCATCATCTCTGAAATTGTCTCCTTTATGTTGCCTGCGCCCATCAGGTTCTGCAGCAAAAGTAAGACATCAACAGAAATCGCATTTGTTAAAAATGAGTCAGCAAATGACTTGAGATGAAGAAGAGACTGCTTTAAGGCAGACAAGGGTACACAGTGTAGGCAACATCATCTGCTTGGCATATGAGGGCAAGCGACCACTGAACATCTCATCTTCCCAACGAAAGTCAGTGTACTCATAATGGCAGAGTTCGCTACAGGCACACACGGGGAGAGAAGTGACATCTGGCCAACATTACAGTATATTAATCCCTACACTATCAAACACCTCGTAGACTAAGAAATAGACAAGCATAATACTGTGTTATTTAGAAATGTTAAAGTGATTGTACACAGCAATTGCACAACAGAGGTTAATAAAAGTAGGAATTCCAATCGTATACACTCAACAATAAAATCCTGACAGACTTCTATGATTAATATCTGACCTTGATTTACAATAAGGCATTTCTTAAAATGCACTCTAACAAGACAAGTCTTGTAATGTTTGATTGCACTAAACCAATGTTTAATTACACTAAAATAATTGTCCAATTTTTTTCTAAAACACTAGACACAGCAAGCACTTCTGAGTTTTTGAAAGTTGAGAGTTCTTCATGAACTTTACAATGTTACATGTCTGTAATAATCCATGCAATTGTTCATCATATTTCAGAATCTGTGTTATAACGAGATCTGCCATAAGAAGGGTATGGTGAGCTGTGCATTATATAAATGATTACACTAAGCATTTTGTGTGACATGTCACCATACCTTTTCCAGTGACCGAAGTGTTTCCTGGCGACTTTGAAGCTTCTGAATACTTAGCATGATCTTGTTGCGAGCACCTTTGGTGACTTTCTGTAGATTAAACATACAGAAGTCCCTTTCTGTATTCAGCTACATAATTTCGTGTTCGAGACTCAAAATAGTCAGTTGAACACGTCAAACTATTACATAAGTAAAGATTGATCACTCGTCTGTTACTCTAGATAGCAACACTAATATATGTATGTAAAAATGTTAGAAAATCACCATAAATGAAGTTTGCCCTTTTGACTCTGCATCTTGCAGAAATAGAAAAATAACATTAATAAAATAAACAAGTAACTACCGGATACCTAATTCTAAAATTGCTTAATTTGCTCAAATTATTTGTATGGCATGATGGATCTCAAAGATGTCTAGTTCGAGATCCTTTGTGCCATTCAAAAATTTACAGAAAATTATTTCTTTTTATAATTACACGAAAGAATCATATTCAAGCATCTTAAATGCAAAATAGAATATGAATGCATCACAACTGAGCCAACTCTGTAATAGACAGCTAGAAACACTTCTTACAGTTGTTAAACTTGTTTACTAATTTCAGTAGGCCTACATCAAGTTGTCTACTGTTGGCAGTATGCAACCATATTCAAATGATGCCATGTGAAGACACCCTGGACCAATAAAATTAGTTCTGAAAGAGCTTCACGCAACTTTATCTATTCCTTAAAGAAAACAGAAGAATTTCAATGAGTAGACCAATTCAAATTTAAAAACAAATATAGTCGCTAGTGAAATTAACCCTTTCAGTACCATGCCACTTTAGTACTTCACTACCTGGAATTTATGGGTTAAATAGATCGATTTTCATATACATTCTGCTACGACATTATACAACTCTTATTACATTAAGACAATTTCAACCCTGAAATGAGTTGGTCCATGTTCTGTGGCAAGTTAGTGCAATTTTCTAGAAAATATGTATCACTGGTTGTAATTTCAGCATTACAGAGTTAGTTTAGGATTATCACAATTATTGTGAAATTTTGAATGAAGTTATCTTTGCTACATGGCACAAATTGGCACACACACTGCTGCACAGTAGGATCAGTGAAATTCGCTGGATGATCAACGGTACAGTTGTAAATAAGGTACCACCGTCAAAAGTAGGCCTATTCCATATGTGTTTGGGAGGCATATATGCTGTGAAGCACATTGGATAACTTGGATTCGGCTTTGCTGGGCAGTCTAGGCAATCGCAACGGATGTCATGTCAACAAACTATGCATTGCTTCTGTGCACTGGACTTCTTATGTTTACCAGTTCAAAGAACAGAAAGGCCTCTGCAAACAGTATAAGTTGCTGATCTATAGGAGATAAGGACCCTGGATAGTATCTTTGTGTAAAGAAATATGTGATGGGCACCAATCTATTCCCCAGACCTGAGAACTTAGGCCTTCATTCTACATATGTTTGCTCACGAATTGCTTCCACAATCGTGACTTCACTAAAAGCTCTTCAGCACTTTGGAAAGACTCTACAGCAACACCTCTACATCCTCTTCTATGCTGAACTTACACGCGACATTGCGTCTCAACAGTGTGCAACTGACCATGAACAGGCCTAGTAGACCCAAAACTAAAGGTGTTATCGCACCTACAGTAGGTACATGTTATCAAATTAATACAGTACAACATTGTCTACATCATGCAGCCGTCTCCATACTACATGATGTATGCCGTACGCCATAATGTAGCGCGGCCGTAAAATCCATGTCGTACAGCGTACGTATTAAGAGAGCTAAGGAACAAAATAAGGATTCTGCAGCTCTTTACTTTTTCCTCCAATTGTTCTTCTGTAAGGTTCAGCATTTCATCATATGAAATATTTTGGAAGAGATGCGCGTACTTGTGAAGTCGAAGACTCTTCAACCACAAGGATACATCTGTCAACAGAAAGACAACATTTCAGTAAAAGACTGGGAAAGAATAAAAGAAAGCACCAGTCTCATGGAGTTCTAGCACTGCTAGATTCTAGGTCTTATAGGCAACAGTATCATCATAATTGGGGAATACTCTACTCTAATTAATTAACAGGTTGCTGTTCATCATTGTTCTCAAATCAAATAAAAATCACTTTATTGCAAACAGATAAGCATAATAATAACATTATGTACATTGAGTAAGATATCGAATGGAGAGAAACCACACAAGGCAGTGAAGGGAACCCAGAAGGGATGTTAGTAGTGCTTACATAGGACACCTGTACATACAATTATCGATGTTAAAAAAATCAATGCTGGTTTGCATAAGATATACATTATACATACAAAATATACAGCATGATCTCCTTTCTTTAAGATAATCCAACATAAAAGGTGAACTAAACATAAGAAAAAATGGACTATTTAAAGCCTTAATTAATAACAACCTGTTGTCAAAACTAAATAAAACAATTGCATAAATGCCTGGCGATATTAAAAAACAAGAAACGTCTTGTGATTACCTCGCATTCCACTTTCATCCTCTGTCTGGGACCGTCTACGTTCGTCAAGATGTAGTTCACCCATGCCGCTCCCACCGCTTCCCGATGATGTGATGCTGCTCTGCGGAGAAAGTGGGGCGTG
Organism: Dendrobaena attemsi; assembly: GCA_034693945.1. Taxonomy (NCBI): domain Eukaryota; kingdom Metazoa; phylum Annelida; class Clitellata; order Crassiclitellata; family Lumbricidae; genus Dendrobaena; species Dendrobaena attemsi. The sequence goes on from JAQFXW010004769.1 coordinate 5,360, forward strand.
CAGGGAGTCTGGGTTGTTCACAAACAGATGAACCCTGTTTGTTCCTGGTGCTGGCTGGAGATGTCTGTTCAGCCAATCAGTTACGGTACTTGGAGCATTGCTACCAATGACAACGGGCTGCGGTGGCTGAAAGAGGAGTTTTGGATGGTGAGCATCCATCTGGACCATACACTTATCTGCAATCAAGCAACCAATCATCTCTCAATCTCTCTGGCTCAACAAAATTTAAGTCATGTCATTTCAGCCTAATCTATAACCATTATAAGGCACACAAGAATTATGCTATGTTTCCAGTCATCGTTTTTCGGGCAACTCAATAGCAAAAAATCTAAAAAGAAATTTCACAAATTTCTTTCCTAATTATCTTTTTTACAAATTGTTTTATTTTTTATTTATTTATTTATGCATTTCTATACCACCCCTTCAAGTCCACTACTACTCAGAGGTGATCCCGACTACAGCCCGAGGGAGTGTCGAAGTTTTCACGCCGAAGCGCCACCAGCAACTGTAGGTGAAGGACTTGCTCAAGGTCCCTATGCGGTGGCAAAGGACAACAGTGGACTTCTATCACTATCCAAACAATCAAAACTAAAATAAAGTTAGAAATAAAACAAATGGCAAGCTTCATTATGAAAAAAGTGAAACTGCAAATTTCACTGGTTTATTAACCGCAGGCTTTAGCCCCAGTGTATCTGAGCATGCTGTAGTTAAGAGCAAAATGGCGAAATAGAATCGTTTAAAATATATTTTACCAAAATATATGTATCGCTACCAACCTACCCAGTTTTTAAACTGTCTGCTTGAAGAGATGCTACATAAACCTCTGCTGATTGATTGAGTTAGCTCATCATGCTCCTTGTTACTTGAGCATTGCTTTTGAATTAAATATCTTTACTTAACTTTAAAATGTAAAAAATGCATTTGGTAAATAGATCACTAAACTGTACATAGAAGAAATAAGCCATGTCCCCACTCAAATTGAAATGAGATTTCATAAACTAAACATTAAAGCAATCTGACAGACGCTAAGATTCTCACCAACAGTGTGTGCAGAGTCGCCCAACGTTCTACAGAGCAACGCATGTGGTGGCTCTATCATTTGTCCTGTGCTCTGCTGAATTAATCCCGAATGAGTGACATCTGCCAGTGGTGCTGAGGTAGACGACTTCAAGGGCCTTCCAATTGGAGTGCTTGCGACGGACGGACTTCGTTCGACCTCCGAGAATCCCGAATCACGTCCACTCGACGCCAGCGTCCACTGATTTAGAGAACCAGTTGACCGATTGCCAAGCAGGCAGAGGCTTGAAAATTCAGCAAAGTCGAGATCTGATCCCGGAACACATTCGCGTACGTTGATGCCACTCGTGCACAGTGAACTTGGTGGCAGAGGAGCAGACATGCTGGCCACCAACTGCTGACTGCTCGAAGCTACAGCTGCGGCAGCTGGTGCTAGACGCGTGGCTCCGGTTATCAGATCTGACCCAGGCTTGGATGCTAGGTTGCCAGACTGTGCGTCACTCAGTCCACGCTGCCAGACACTGACTAGAGGAAGGTCCTTGCGACAAAAAGCCGGATGTAGGATAAGGTACGATAAAATGTGACGGCACTCCTCCAGATGGACGCCATGCTTCAGGGAGTGTACCATGACCTTTGGAATGATGCGAAGGTATTCCAATTTTGCTTTGTCATTTCCGGCTTGCAGCAATGGCAAAGTCTTCATTAACTTTGACAGCACAACAGCTTTTGACTCATTATACAAACTACTGATAAATTCTGAAAACAGGAAATAATAACAGGTTACAAGATGCCACAGAACCAAACCTAGCAATTTTCATTTATTCCATTACATTTTGTAAAATAATCATCCTACATCAAGACTATTATATTAAAGCCATCCAAACCTCTGCATAACATAAACAATCAGAAAGAAGGTTGCAGAAAGTGACCGTGCCTAAAATCCCTTACAAATTTGAAGAAGTCCTAAACTCTATATTTGGCATCATGGCATGGCACTGGATTTAACTTGCTGACTATAGGATCATGGATGAAACAACATTTCCATCAGACCATCACGAGTATAAAGTTAAAATTGTTAAGGATGTCTCTTTGCAGTTACTTACGAAAAAGGTGTATGGTAATTAAAATCCAACACAGTTTTTGTGCTTACTACTTAGGTATCATGACTGTCTAGAAACTAACACACACTGTTAAGGCTGCCATAACTGAAGCAAAAGCGTACCAATACATACCATGGAATAAATTACAACATCTACATTCATTGCTTCCTGTATTTGAACACTAATTACATTAAATTCAAGCTAATAAAGCATCCACAGACAACATTTATTTGCTAACCTGGGTTATTTGCTTGCTTCTCATACTGTTCCAACTCCAAATCTGTACAGGTGTCAAACATTTGTTTGAAAACCTGGGCAAGGAATTTTGCCTGGATGGATGAGATTTTATGCAGAAGTGAGCACAGCAAAACCACCTGCTCACATTCATTCCATGATTTAAACCATTCCAAGACAGTTGACACCTGGTCCTGAAATTGGGCTGCCATGGTATTCTTATGGCAGGCTGTATGAATGATTCAGTTCAAGAAAATTTGCTTCTTGGAATGCTCAGAATGCTGACTACGAGTACATTTGGTAGTATCTCTGAAAGATGTTCGTTCTCTACAATAACTGCAGGTCAATGGACTGAGTATGATGAGACGTTGCCATGCCACAATTCTACACTCTAGTCCTCATATCAATGACAGATTGCAAAGATTCATAACATGTCTTCCAAATATTTAAGACATCCATTTCTAAGTATAACATGACAGAACCACTGATTATGATCAATGTAAAGATACAAATTCTGAAGACATATCAATCCGATTCTTCCGCAGTAAAATAGAATGACCACCTTGTTTTTCATACAAATGCAACTGAAGCAAAAGAAGGTCAATGTAAGTTGTAAGTTCTCAATTAAGATATTGTAAATGTGAGTTTGATCAGAAGAAACACGATGTGTTTGATCTTTAATAACATCCAAATTTGCAATTCCAAAGCAAGATCGTCCTTCATTTGTCAAAGCTTAAAAACTTTGCAAAAGCGTAGAGACCAAAAACAGAAATTTCTGAAAATTCAAGGACAAAGTCCAGCAATATGTCTGGTCAGGAATCTACAACAGAAATATCACTCATGTCAATTCCACAGCCATGAACCTGTAAGTACATTAAACCTGAACCTGGAAGAAAATCCTATAAGATCAGAAAATCAGGAAGTAGCAGTACCTTTTGAGAGCATGATACTGAAGATTGCAGTAATTATATAGCAAAATATTGTAATTTGTAATTGCACGTCCTGATTTGACAATGATAAATCTTCAATGGCTGAATCTTTCACCGCACGTAGCAGAAAAGAATTTACTTCTCTCGAGGAACCAATGAACGACGTATTATGGACCATATGACGGACAACATGATACCACATATACTAGTTTCATATCTAACTGGCGGCCGTAATGGTTTCTGTCGTCATGGTCAGTTAGGGTCAGTTTACGCGTCGTGAGGGTCAATTAGGTCAGGGTATCCGACTACCCGTCCTGAGGGTCGGTAAGGGTTAGAGTACCCGTCATGAGGGCCATTTAGGACAGAGCTAGCGTTTGTTTCATCTGTAGTAATTTCTGTGTGATCTTATCGCGGAAGCTTCTGCTGCCAAACCACGATGGCGGAAGCGTCCATCATATAAACAATTACGGCATGCTTACATTACTTAGGCTGGCGAAACCTTGAGCCCCAGAAGCTTTACGCTTTGACACTATTAAATAAAATGATCACAGTCTTCAATCGCTATGTACTGGTAAAATCAGGGAAACGATGACACTTCATCATGTTGATAAATAGGTGAAATAGGATGAGGATGAAAATGTTCATTTAAAAAAAGAAGATGGAATACACACAAGAATTTGTAGAGCACTGAAAACACACTATTGGAGACATAGACTATAATTTAACAGCCAAAACTATGGAATTACCTTCACATTGTACTAGATTGAAAATTCGAGCGCTGGTCTGAATTTGTGGTTACTGTAAAGATTATAATGCATGCATAATCTAAACATATACAAATGGTGTCTTACGTTGTCTACCCGATTTGTTGAATCCCGAATCGCCGAAAACGATTAAACTTCAAAACACGTCTACACCGGTTCGCGAAAGAGGTACTCCAGCAATCAACCAATTTGCTGAAAATTAGGAAATCTATTTCAGTCCTTAGGGCTTTTTTTATTAGGTAGCCGTGCTATGTAAGATGTATTTTAGCCTATTTTACGCTAAAATACATTTGTACTGATGGTACACATATCAGCGTTGGTTGGGCTACATATCGAAATAGAAGTGGAATGCTAATGAAAAAGTTTACAGCAAAATGAGAAGCGGGATGACTGCAAACTGAGAAGCGGAACGACTGATTATGACTGATGATAATGATGGAAATGTTTAATTTAAAATAAGAAATCGGAATACCAGCCGTGATCTCTTCCCTTGTATTGTGCGCGAGGTCGGTCAGCCAGACAGGGCAATTAAATACGCTATTTTCTCCCCATGCAATAAAATACACTAAAATTCATTTTTACCGTCGTGCGCTCCCGTTCGCCGAGTCCAATAGGCGGAAGCTGTTCCCTAGTGGTCCACAGATATAGACCACGGAGTATTGCTGGAGTACGTAGTCGGCATGTTAGACAAAATGTTGGATGTTAGACATTGTGAGAGTCGGTTAGGGTCAGTGTAAGGGTTTGTATCGCCTATAATAATTTGGGTTAAATTGTATTTTAGCGTTTTAAACTCCCATGTTAAGAAATAGCGTTTAAAACTATAGCGATTTGTATTATTGAAATTTTCATCACTCATCCCACTACTTGTTTAATATTATGTATATTTTGATCTTTCATCCCACTCCTTATTTAATAGTATGTACATTTTCATCTCTCATCCGCTTCTTATTTAATATTATGTACATTTTCTTCATTCATACCGCTTCTTGTGTAATATGAACGTTTTATTCCTTCATCCCACTCTTTGCTTGGAAGATGTCAAAGAGTTTAAAACGCTCAAATACAGTAGCTGGTGATACATGGGAGTTTAAAATGCTAAAATACAATTTACCCTAATTTGACCTGTGCTCATTAGGTGGACTCTACTGATATTTAGTCCTTCCTATTGACAACTGTTCGGTAGAAATAAACCGTCCCCTAATGTAAATGATCGCCCTCATTCCAATATCATAATAAAAGGCAATCCTATCAACGGCGGTTTTAAATTATTTAACACTGAAATTTACATATGTTTCCGTATTATTCCTTCATTCATTCCATTTATCTTTCAGTACTATTTAGACTTTATTCCTTCGTACATCCCACTTCCCTTTGAGTATTATTTATATTTTATTCCGTCGTTGATCCAGCTTCTGTTTCCGTATTATTTATATT
>JAQFXW010004770.1:0-10837 GCA_034693945.1 Dendrobaena attemsi
GGGGGGGTAAGGTCATCTCAAATGAAAATACAAAGTAGCAAGGCAGCCAGAACAGAGATTGAACTGAACAGTAGAGCCCAATGAGTGAGATTACATTGTCGATAATGGTTTTCACATGTCACAACCGTTGCAAATGCATAATAAACGTAAAAAGGCGCAGGGAGAGGCAAAACTGGTCAATAGCTACGTACATATCAGGTCTATTGATTTCTTTAGCCCTACTATAATAAAGCACTAGGCATAAATCAATGGACAACTCGTTGCAGACAGTCATAGTCCATTAAACAAGTGACGTCTAGACAAAGCCTGGGAAACAATAACATCTTCCATCAACACACCATTCTGACCACTTTGTAATGTGCATCTGTAATGATTAGCAGAAGGCAATCTATAACTCAAAATCCTTACATTCAAAACAATTTCAAGTGTCTTTGGCAATGATTACTGGCATTTGGTCTTCTTGAACACCAAATCTTAAGTGCCCAAGGCAATGGAAATCATGTACTGTATACCAACAGTGTTCAACCTTTTAACGCTCAAGGCTAAAATATTTCAATGTGGTCAGTAGCCGTGACCGTGGGGTCACCGGGTCACAGCCTCGGTCACTAACCACACTGAAGTATTTTATTAGAAATGTATCCAACCGTTTGTTTATCAAATTTAATTACTATAATTTGAATGTCTATGTAAACATGTGACTTCCAGTATAATTAAATATAAACTTAAATCTGAAAGCATTTTGTATGTTGCAGCACCTACAACTGCTAGTTTGAAGCTGCCATGTAGCCACTGAAATAAAGAAAAACTTTTAGCCACAAAATATATCTGCTTTCATGTAATTATAAATTGTGGCCTTGTTCATAGACCAGTGCTGTCCGGCCCGCGGGCCACATGAGGCCCACGAGCTGATTTTGTGTGGCCTACCTGAGCATGCATAGCTTTTGTTAGTCTGTATAGAAATGACGCAAAGACAATTTTTGGCATATTTAGAGACGATTCATTTGCTTTTTTTTATAAGTTTACGTTAATACCTATGCATAAAAAGGTCGTCAAGTAATATAGAAGCTGACTAAGAAAATAGAAGTCATCAGTTTTATAGAAGTTTTTTTAATGACCACAGAAAAGGTCATCAGTTTCTTAGGATGGCGCGGCCCACGGCTTGAAGAATAGTCATTTTGTGGCCCGCAGAGCCAAAAAGGTTGGATAGCACTGTAATAGACCATCAGGCATACAAGCACCACTAGTAGTCTGCGGACCACAGGTTGAGAGCTGCTGAATATGTTACAACTATGCTTAGTGCTAAACTCAATACAACTGATGATGAGCACGCCATCGAAATACACCGACATATATATTACAGTGTCCTCCAAACTAAACGTCATGGTCTTTTCTACTTGGCGAATAACTTCTGTTCATTATTCTTGACAGAACAGCAACTGATGTAATTGCCAGGTACATAGTCATGTTTTACACAGCCAGTTGAGTGACAAGAGTAGAGTTAAGTGCTTAAATTTCACTTGAAAGTCTAATACAATAATAAATAAATACATGCATAAGTCCAAGTAAACAAACTCTGTCTCACCACGAAATAAAAAGACTTTCAAAGTCATCACTTAAAAAATTCCCATTGGTCGTATGAACTCATAACATTTTGGTAAAAAGTCTAGCAACAGAAAAACTTCATGATATCAAGTTCTGATCATTAATTTAAAACTATTACGAAATATATTGCATAAATGTAAATTATGCATATATCCTGTCATAGAGTAAGAAAACTGCCACTTGGTACAGCCCTAACATAGATCTCTATGGATTGCACAACACACAGATATGCATGTACAAGTATGTATTAGGTAAGGCATACACGTGTACCAGTTCCAGATTATGTGGAATGCGCAATTACGCATGTGCCATTTCGCTCGAGCTGGACATACACAGTTCATCGTCTTTTAGTGGTCATGATCTCGTACTTTGACTGACAACATATTAGAATAAGCGCTTTTCATAGCTACAAAGAAAACAACAATTCTGGCTAAATTGTCAGCAGAACACAAAATGCCAACAAGTAATATAAAATGTTGCACCAGTGACTGTAACTTTTTTGTTGCATCATCATCACTTCATAATCACCCTGACTGCATCATCATTGCCTATCAAGATGACCATGTCCAAATCAACCATGGATATTATTAGTCTTTATGTAGATAGACAGCGAGCGAGTAGCTGAATAGGCAATATGTTGAACTCAGTCAATGTGAAATAAACTTACGAATGAAGACCATGAACTCCTCCTTCAATCTGAGACGAAGTTGTTCGTTTCTCGAACTTAAGCTCACCAGAGTACATCATGGACCTAAGAATAAACAGGAACTGGCATTAGATCACATATGAAGTTTTATACACAAGCCAATGATGAACAACACTGTTCGGAGAGAAATCATGATTATTGGTTGGACTTTGTTGCTCATACATCAACTATCTGAATAGTCTCTCTCCGAACTATCTGAATAGTCTCTCTCCGAACTATCTGACGTTGATATCCATGCAAACTACACTATTATTGATTGACTCATAGAGAACAAAACAATATGTGGTGTGAACCTTGTTTCTCAGTGAATGCATGCCGTGCACGAGTGGTAAAGTGCTTCTAGAATCTACGCCAAAAATACTCTAAACATAATAATATTAGGCCTATGTATTGTGGCTGCCTGGAGGTTGAAAAGCGCAAGGGAAATTGGTATCAAAGTGGATCAGGTGGAGCCTGTCTGCAACCTGCACTCGCAGCTTCTGTAGCTATTGCCTAGGACCGGCCCTGGGTGTTGTAGGCCTATAGAGCTATTCTACCCGACATACGTAGGCCTGCGCTATATTGGTCTACGGTCATAACATGGAGAAACACAAGAATCGAACCCTTGCTGTAAAACAAATGTGGATCTACGTGTGTATGAGATGCAATCAAGCACTGCCTTGATCAGCTTATCATATTCGGCCTACATCATAGCATGTGGTGATAAACACATTTTAGTAATTTTTCCATTATAATTACCAAGAAGTGGCTGCTGAAAATATTAGACCTTGATTTATAACAATTTTTAAACAGAAATTATACAGTCTCATTACGTTATTTGGCTGAAATGCAATTTCGTAAATGTTCAACATTGCACATTTTGTCAATAGTCTATTGGACCAATGTTCGTGAAACGAACATAGGCAAAGTTGCTCAAGTTATTTGAGATTAGTCCAAAATCATAATGCATACCTATAATGCAAACCCAATACCCAAATGGCTAGCATAAATCATACAAAATCTCCCTAATAAAGTTTTGGTCTTTAACAGGTTCAGCACATAAATGTCGAGATGTGCGAGTAACTGGGGAAGACGAGCAATCGGTCTAGCGGCGGAATTGAGCATGGGCTGGAGAGGTGCAAGGTTAATCTTTGGAAGACCAATGAGAAGAGAACTGCAATAGTCTATATGTGATGAGACGAAGGATAACAGCATTGCATGTACGCAGAACAAATATGAGAGACTAATCTCTAATAAGATAGACTGTTGCTGGGAATACACAAACTGCTGACATTTTTCCGGCTCATGCGTTGATACTGACAGGTCAAGTTAAATTTCACAGACTAGAACAGGTGGATTGTATTTCACGACTTGTAAGTTAGTGATAAACCTCCTGAATTCAAGTTCTTAAATGAATTTATAAATATAGTCCTGGGTTTGGAGACTTTAGAAATGAGACTTACAAAGATCCATTGCATTTCATTGGTGAATATAACTGTTTCTAAACAGCAAAAATAGACAAGAGCTAAACGTTGACAGACTTATATTACCGAAGATTGGAAAGGCTCTTGGCACCAAGGTCTTGGCAACCATGCTGAATGCCAGCGATGAGATATGGCACAAATTTCTGAATCGATCCTTTGTCAACAACCGATCCGGACACCCCCTGGGCGACTTTTATTTTATCAGACTCACTGAAAAATGCACATAAACAGAACAGTTGCTATTTTCCAGAATCTGTTTAGCTCAAACACAGATCATAATAGCAGACAATGTAAACTGTTTCATTTCTCCTTGAAGTATCCATTCTTTTGACCTACTTAGTTAACTAACTATAGGCCTCTGTGACTTTCTGCAAAGATTCTCGGACATATTTAAATAGAACAAAGTGTAATAAATAATTATGATCGTATTTCGCCTTGCTTCATCACATAGTGTGACTCGCAAGTTGTTACTACTTTATGCTTTCTTTACTTTTATCAAAGTTCACTTGCTAGTTTTATGGCTACTGCTTAAATTACTTCTAATCATTGAATACCAAAACAACAATAAATATTAATCCTATCTATTCTATCTATCTATCGTAAATTCCTACAAGGATGGTACACCTTTCATAAAGTGTAGCAAAGCTTGACAACTTTACATAACATTTTTGTATTTAAATTCAAGAGGCATATTTGAAAGGTCACATGCATATCCAAGGCTGAAATATTTGAAACTTGCTTTTAAATGCATCAAAGTAACCTGAAATATCGTGACTGGCTGGCTTTGTTTTGTTCCATGGCATCAAGGCTTCCCATGCCACGGTATTTTTTAAGACGAACTCCATCTGAGAAGAAGTATTCCCCTGGGGCCTCTGTCGTCCCGGCCAAAAGCGAACCCATCATCACTAGAAACAGAACCACATAAAAGCTCATAAATAAACTCTGAAGCACCATTTGCAAAAGCACGATTGTTTGTCCAGTGTCCATTTTAACTTTCCAGCCTGCAATACATAGTTAAATGTCCAACAAACGAGTTAAGCGAACCTGACCGAGTATGCAACGAAGTAACATGTACTAAAATAATAGAATATTATCATAAACTGCCCCTGTTTCAGTACAAGTAGGCTTATAATGGTAATGATATAAAATAATATATTTTGATGCATAATCTCTTACTGTCTACAGAAATGAGTGAATTGAAATATGCATCAATGGTGAAAGATACACTTTATGTGACTTCATGGGAAAAGTGATTGCTTAACTCTTCCTCATGAAACCCACAACATGATATCAAAATGAACAATTAGGATACTTTGAATAACAATGCCTGCCACATGCAACTGTCAGGTAAGCCATTATTTACTATTATTAGGCATACACAATTACACATTTAATTACCTGCTCCATGACAGTAATGTACTGGCTCAGAAAAACAATAAAGTCATATTGTTCAATATAATCACAGCAAAGATAGTCCTAGAGTACCTCACATCTAGTTTCTTCGCACAAGAATTAAGCATGTAAGTATAAAGAAGGCATTCAAATGTTGAAATGGAATGGACGTGTGCCAGCAGACTTTAACATGCAGCACCTGCCCTTAGCTTCATGCAAACAGTCAACCTGATTTGATCTGAAAACAAAGAAAGGAAAGATTTTAAAGAAGACTATAATAATAATAATAGATAGATCTCTCACCAGTTGATGCACCGAGAGAGAGTGCCTTAATGATATGACCAACATTAGAGATTCCGCCGTCAGCCACAACTGGAACGCCAAACCTGCGAGCATATTCGGCAACTTTATAGACCGCTGTACCCTGAGGTCTGCCAACAGCCATGACTACAATGACAATTCACAAAGTCTCAATTAAGCAACTCACCTCAATATGAGACAGCAAATGCACGGCACATGACCCAAAATATTGCACAGTAAAATCAGCACTCTTTAGCTGAAAAGGTGCCATGAATAAAATAAACCATCATTGAATATAATGTTTATGCAACATCTGATTACATCACAGATGACTAGCTTGCTGACAACATTGACAAGTGCTTCTATCCAAACAAGTTCAATTTTAGATTGCTGAATATATTTAATTCTTTCATTGGAAGTCACAATAACTAACGGGCTAACAAAGTTAACTTTTATGAGGCTTTGTTCGCAAACATGATTCAATTTCATATTCACTTCCCCAAAGTTCTGTAACACACTAGAATTCTATAAACTAAATAGTAAATGCTGCCCAACATTTAACCTTTAAATGTGATTTCTTAAATAACAAGTATACATCACTTCTAAAAATAGAAATCCCGCAGGCTTAATTTGATTCACCAGGACATTCAAAATGCTGTTCTTGAAGCAAAAGCAAAACATTACTTTTTTGACCAAAAAACTCAGTTTCTCTAAAATAGCAAATGTTCTTTTTGTCGGAAAAGGTAATGTGCCCAAAGCAACACTTCAAAATTATCGTACTTCTTCTTAGTGCTCAGTCAATGTAAGTGGCATGCATACAAACCCTCTTGAGTGATGCATATCGATCCGCTGCCCATGCCAACCCTTAATGCATCAACACCAGCGTCTACCAGATTCTTTGCCTGAGCAGCCGTCACAACTTTTTTAAAAGAAAGAAAGTAAATATGCTTTAATAAAATCAAAAGTTTAAAATCTCTAAACTGGACAAGAAACTAATATCTCATTTAAGCAAAGCAATGCATACAATTTTAATTTGATACTCTAACAAGGAAATAACAAAATCATTTCTTATTAAAATAAAGCGATGGTCTACAATAACTTAGCAGGACAGATTTAAAATTATTGGAGAGAAACACATAACTATGTTCATATTTCAATGCAAAGCAGAAAGCTATTTAAAGCTAGAACAAAAATTATATGAAAACAGAAAAAGAAGAAACAGTGTGCACAAAATTGTTCCACAATTGCTACATCCAATTCACCTAAATGAATTTTTGGCACCATGTCATGTTAAAACAAATGATTTTAAAAGAAAAAAATGCCTTAGACGCACCATTTCCGCCGATGACTTGCAAATCTGGATACTGCGATTTAATGTAGCGAATGAGATTAATTTGATAAATGGAATTTCCTTGTGAAGAATCCTGGAAAGGACATCAGAGTAAATAAACAATCACAATATATTGAAGGAATGCAGTGAAGCCACTGGTGCTTTTACAGCAAAAGACAAGCATGACCTTACTGCGTGCGAAAACATTGGAAAATTTTCAATTAAGTTACAGAATAAGAACTGAAGCATTGATATCCAGCCATAGGAAGTCTGTCCATAAAAATTGTTTAATCAACAAGTCAATCTATCTATCTCTGTCCATGAGTATTGCACACCTTCGAGTAGTCTACTCAGATGCAGTCCTGGCCAATAAATCGATCTATATCATCTATCTGTCTATGAGATTTGCACACCTATAACATATCTACTCATATGCATTCCAGAGTCTAGAACCATGTCCGGTCAAAGATAAAAATCTTGAGCAGAAGGTAGAAAGAAGCATTTCAAACAGAAGGTCCAGCAACCCAGAAAACTCCATCATGCAGGCCTGAGGAACACTAAAGTACTTAGCTCTAGAAGTCGAGCGCAGACATCAGCAACCTGCTCAGGTCGAAGTAAGAGCAAAAAGCTCACAAAGATAAATCAGCAACATGCAAATGATGAAAGAAATTCTAAAGAGAAGATTTCCACCAATCATGGAAACGGAAGCAAGAACATTGCTGAGCTGGAACATATAAAGACTGAAAATGGATGTTCCATTGCTATAAGACACTCGGCTGCAGCAACAAACGTAAGAACAAGAAGAAGCCAGACAAGAGCACAGCTGCTCCCTACAGCATCACAGCCATCAGAAGGATGAGACTACTACTCAGTGTGAACAAGAAGACTGGTTCTAAACCAGCACAAACTATATATGCAGAAAGAGAACATTGTGCACCAACAACACTTCCACAAACTAAACTACGCTCATGTAGAATGACCAAGATAGCCAAAAATTAACCATCTACAGGGTGAGCCCAAAAAAATGATCCCCCAACTTTTTGCCACTATTTTCATTAACAGTGGGAATAATTAAAAAAAATGTACAGGCTCGAAGGCAATTCATATTTGCGTATAACTATCAAATTTCATCAAAATATTTCAAACATAACAAAAGTTATTTAACTTTTAGTGATGTCACCCACTCCTCTTTTGACGGCTCGAAAATGTTTCACAGTGTTTTGCTTATATTTCGCCAAAAGTGAATATTATTTCAGGAAATTTTCTAGGCTCAAAGGGCACTAATATTTACATAGCGACCAACTATTATTGAAATATTTCAAACGCAACAAAAGTTGCAGCACTTTTTTGGGGAACATTTGTTTCGTTATACGTTTTTAAATCAGCAGAACTTAGAGATGGACTCACTGAAAGTCCTGCAACTTTTGTTGTGCTTGAGATATTTTGATAAAATTTGGCTCCTAGATTTAAATATGAATTACGTTTACGACTACAGAATTTTTTTCAAATATATTTAATTTTGGCGAAAATATTTGCAAAACAACTGTTAAACGCTATTTGAACCATTAAAAATCAGCGGGTGACGTCACTAAAAGTTGAATAACTTTTGTTGTGTTTGATATATTTTGGTGATATTTCGCAGTTACAGTTACATGTTGGTATAAATTACCTTTCAGCCTGTAAAAGTTTATTTAAAAATGCCCACTTTTGGAGGAAATATTGGCAACAAACATTGTGGGTCATTCTATTAGCGAAAATCCGTGAAACGTTTTTGAACCATCAAAAACCAGTGGGTGACGTCATTAAAAGTTGAATAACTTTTGTTCTGTTTAAAATATTTTGGTGAAATTTGGCAGGTATACGTAAATATGAATTGCCTATCAGACTGTAAAACTTTATTTAAAAATTTTCATTTTTGACGAAAATATTGGCAAAAACCGTAGGGGGATCATTTTCTTGGGCTCACCCTGTATATCATGACGATAATAGCCATCAGTGTCCATCACTAAATATGTGCAAAGCCAAGGTTTGGAAGTGAGCAATATGGCTAACTGATGACAAGTTACAGCTAATGTGTAAGCTATGTGGCAAAACTAAGTCTAAGTAAAAACAGAAATAAGACTGATAATTAATTGCATAAAATAACAATCTGAAAGACAACACCTTTCTTGAACTAAGGCGAACATTAATAAACCAGTTTTGATAATTTCTACATTCACATGCCAGTAAGTGCATAAGAAATCTGTCATTCCAAGCCATCTATATTCTATATGTGTATATACAAATAGGCATGGCATACGCATACATTGCAAAGGAATGTCTTCGTGCGCATAGTGGCACTGCTTTTAAATAGAAATAAGGACTTGCTCGAGGTTCCTACGTGTGGCTTGGGTATGAATCGAACCCGCGACCCTTTGGACGCAAGGCGGCAACTATCCCACTGGGCCACCAAGCCCCACAATTAGAGGTACTGCTTTGATAACAATTATTTAGTGACACTACTTTAATGACAATTACTATTTCTTGATAGTAGTTATTCTATGTATTATCCCAAACACATTTTGCAGCAGTTCCTCGATTAATTTTTAAATCACTCAGTCATTATAGCCCTTGGGCAGAAGATGATTAATCCTTAGACGAAAACAATGACAGTGACTTTTAAATAGCACTACGGGTCACTTTAAACTGAACAGTGAAAGGGAATATAGATATTTAATTTTCCAGCCTACCAATAGAAGTGTCATATAATGGGTCACAAAACCTCATTTCAACGATCAACAGAGACAGCAGAGACTCTAAGATTACTTGGACCAGGGAGACTTTTAACAAGACAATCAAGATAATTTCCTTACCAGAACAACAAAATCAACTCCTGCCTGAACGAGAAGTTCAAGACGCCTCACATCCGCCTGATGCGTCGTAATGGCAGCACCAACGAGCAACTGCTTTCTAAAATGGACACGAACACGCAGCTAGCACTACAGGGTCACATGCACTCAACAGAAAAGGCAGTGCAAACAGATTGTGAATTGTGCCACAGACTAACACCATCTGCACAGCTTCTGCTAGATTCAACAAATTTTGAACCAGGTTTCGTACAAAACCACAGACTACTGAAACATGGCGTGAAATTACAGCAAATTACTTCAAGTTAAAATCCAGGCTGTTGCTTATAATCTGTAGGATAGGTTCAGCAACGTAATTGCCTGTGGTTGAATTTTAGAATGTGAGCAAAGTTTCCTGAAAAACCAAATAATAATCCAATAAATGACTGACTCTAAACAGAAGCCTGCAAAATGCACACATTACATAACACTAGTCCTTCTTTGGTAAGAAAAAGACCTACAGGAGGACCACAGATAACTCAATATTTATGCCCCAAATAAGTAAATCATTAACAAAACAGGAACCCATGTCAGTAACTTTGTGCATGGCTGTGAAACCTTACCAGGAAAATGACATCCACATTGGCCTGGACCAGCAGATCAATGCGGTACAAGTCTTCGGGACCAGCACCGCACGTGGCGCCAACTAGTAACCGATTACTGCAAACGTCGAGGAGTTATGTTTATTACCTAGCAATTACACTAATTCAGCAATTTACTTCGATCACATTATTTGTTATGTTTTCTTAAACCACCATAATAGATAATATTATTAGCTCCTGTAAGAGTAACAGAAATTGAGATCTCTACGGGTCAAAAATTTCTAAACGCTGATTCTAACGTAAGCCTCTGGGCATTCTACAAAACATAAACTACTAACACAGACCAGCTCTTGGTTCAGCCACGTTATGATATATTTTTAACGAATTCCAACCAATTCTTGACTCGGACCTTCGTCGTCTTCTCTCCTCTTGTGAACTTGACCCTCTGCGCCGTTTATTATAGCGGATGTTTTAGATGACATTGTACCGTTTTTGTTGTACCTGTTTAATCGGTCACTCTTCCTTCTCTTCAGAAACGTTCAATTGTCTTTCCTACTCTCAAGAAGCCTAATTTAGATCCAAGCTTATGTCAAAACTATCGTCCTATTTCTAATCTT
>JAQFXW010004771.1:0-10837 GCA_034693945.1 Dendrobaena attemsi
TTATGTCCGGGGATTATGTTCGGGGGGATTATGTCCAGGGGGGATTCTGTCTTACACTCGTTTTTGGAGTTACGTATACATCGGCTGCAGAGAGTCCGTCCATCAATCGGCGCCGTTTAGAAGGCTCACAGTACGCTTCCATTCGTTGTCTTAAAACGACAACACCATCTGCTGCTGTTGCATCAACTGCTGCTGTAGGACCAGTTGCTGATGCTGCTGCAACCACGAGCATCTGCTGCTGGCATCTGACGCATCATCTCTACGGCTCTATAGATACGGAAGTCATTCGAACGGATATATAATAATAATTATAATTATTCTCATTATACAGATCTCACCGACAGATTACGAAACGAGTCGACATTTGAATTCTTCAGCTTTTCGACTTCATCGCTATGGCTTGCTCACCTCAGGCGACTAACTGGCTTCTTCTACTCTTCTTACTTCAGGTCAGTTAGACAGTCAGTCAGTCAGTCATTCATTCATTCATTCAGTCAGTCAGTCAGTCAATTGGTTAGTCAGTCAGTCAGTCAGTCAGTCAGTCAATTGGTTAATTAGCGATCACTTGTGATGTAGGCTCATGGGCGGAGCTTTGTTTCGGTTCATGTGGCTGAAGCGCCAGACTAATACACGATCTTAACTTTTAAAAAAAAAGTTGATAACTTTTTTAGTCATCACTTCCAAAAATGCAGTGGTCACCTTCCCTGTTTTTTCACTTACAAGTTTTATGTCAAATGGGGGGGGAATTAACCACGTAACCCTCGTGGGAGGGGGGGGCCAAGCTACACATGGGCTAAGAACTTCAAAATTTCTCCATGGATATATAATTATATATATAGCCCCCTAGCCCCTGATGAACTCCGTCAGTGCTTGGGCTAATTGCGAAATTGCGTTTTCCGCAAAGCTGAACAACTATAAAACAAGTAAGCTTAGGCCTACAAAAACCTAGACCAAAACTTCATACCAGCTATTTCTAAAATGGGCACAGGTCTAGAAATTGTAGAGAGATGCACAGGGGGCTGTTCACAAATGACGTCACGCATTTTTGGTCGATTTTGAACCCCCTCCCTCCCCGTCACAAATAGTAACACCCCCCCCATAAAATATAACGTCACAAAGCTCTGGACCCCCCACTGCCCAAATTTCTACTTTGATATCAAAATATGTTTCATATCCCATTTATCATCTTTGTCGAGACGGATGAGAAAGACTACGGTGCTGTTTCTTTACGAGGAATGTCAAACTAACTCTTATTAAGGTAAACGAATTACCGAGAATGAGTGGTGAGGAGGTTTTGAAGGCGATAGGTCTAAAATAGGCCCTAAATGATCTGGATGACGATTTTGACTCCACAGCAGGGTGTGAGATTCAGATTATAAGATTATAGGTGCAGTAGCCCAAGGTTCTTCCACTCACTTAGTGGAGTAATCTTGGTAATAGCCCAAAGACGGATTTTATTAGACGATAGTTTAAGTACGTGTAATGTGCGCCCTTTATGGCCCATAGTCGCTGCATCGGAGGCAACAACAGATACATGTACCTCAGAATGAATGGATAGGCTAAGTCATGGACCCGGGTATAATGGGTGTCCATAGCTATGTCTTGTTCCTACATAGGCCTACCATTATTTTACTGACACGGTCTGACAGGTATAAACGGTCACTTCTCCAAGGCCCTAGGGTATATCTCACCTTTTCAGAACTGTTAGATGGCGGTCACACATGCCACAATTAGCTACTTCGGTAAGCGTGCAGGCCGGTTATTCTATGGAACGCTGTTCGATGCCCAATGCTGGCTTATTATCAGACATTGAAATCTCGGGCTAGCACGTTACGGTAAAAGCCATTGGCTATAAACTGTCGTTAAGCTGCTTCAGCGTCAACTTGAGCGTCAACTGATCCTATAAATACATAGTCTCAATAAGCGTATATTCATCATCTCTTTAGGAGATGGCATAAATATATACAAAGTGGACATGATGGTCGTTGAAACAAATAGATCAAGGGTCTATGCTGCCAGCCCTGATATGCACGCTTCAGAGGACAGCACTTCTTTGAATAAGCTATACTTATTCATGGACCCGGGTATAATGGGTGCCCCTACATACTACCAAACTGATATTAGAAGGATATGAGCCAACAAAGACACCAAGAATAATTATGTTGTTTGACTTTATATGACTTTATGCCTGATGTGACGTCACATTTCTGAAACCCCCCTCCTTCCCCCATGTCACAAATCGTCACATATTTCTGACCACCTCCCTCCCCTAAGTGCGTGACGTCATTTGTGTACGGCCCCTTTTAGTGCTTTCGCTTTACCTGTAGGTTTATGCTTAATATAAATCTCCACAGAAACTAAAACTTTACAAACCTGTTATGTTCTACGTTTGTCATAAATGAATGTTTAATCATTGTAGTTTATTCTTACAGTTGGAAATAATAATAGGCCTACTATAGCCATATTCTTTATTTAAAGCTGGGGCCTAGGTCTATAGGCCCCTATGCCTACCCGGTCCACCGTATAAGACAGTGGTTCTTAACCTTTTCAAGGGCGCCGAACCCCAAGAAGAATCCATGACCCCTCACCGAACCCATCAAGTTTGTAGAATAATTTTTTGAATCATGGGATCAAAAAGATATAAAAACTTGTATGAAAAATGTGATAAAATATGAACACATTCAATATAATGAACTACTAACAGTTATCTAGCTGTACTAAATTAAATGAAAGTCGAACTATACAAACAAAAGAGCAATTGATTTTTCACTTAAACCACAGAATATAAACCACAGAATATATAGGCCTATTCTGTGCTTAAACTCACTGACCCTGAGCCTGCATAATTTATATTTCAGAGGACCTCTGCCGAACCTCTGGCGACGACTCACCTAACCCCAGGGGTTCGGTCGAACACCGGTTAAGAAACACTGATATAAGATATGTTGGAAAGTTTTTTTAATTTGCTTCATTCATTCGAATCAAAGTTATTTTAGCCTTTTAGGCATACGTTTAAGCTACATTTGTCGATTTCAGATCGTTCTTAATTATTTAATAGCATTAAGAACTATAATTCCCGTTTATTTCTTATTTATTTTGATTTTGAGTATAGGCTTAGCCTACTCCAAGAGTTTGTAAGCTATGGCAATTGTATAGGCCCTATAATCATTTCAACTTAAAACTTGCAGTCATTTTCACACAAAATAGCTCCTACCTAGACTAGACCAGGCCTAAGGCTACATTTTCTGTATATGACAGGAGCTATCTGTTTCAAAATAAACTTACAGGATTTGCTTTGATGTAGGCGTAGTGCATGTAATTGTCAATATCCTACAAAGTTTCAGTTTCTCTCTGTTTTCTCTTTTAAACATACTAAAGACAATGGTTATTTAAAATCTCCTACATTGTCCACTATTACTTGATACTACTATTTTGCCAATTTGTTTCTTATGTGTTGGTTTGACTATACACGAGATTAGGATTCTACAATGTAACAGTTATGTTCAAATGATTGCAAGCACTGGAGTAGCGAGAGCCGAAATTCCGCGCCCCCCCTCTGGGGCGACGACGGAGAATTCCGCCTTCTGTACAAAATATTTCTGGCGACCTTTTTCAGTCATTCGTTTTTCTTCTGTATTCATACGACAACCGTCATTTTTTCCGCCCCTATCGAGTTCTGCCGCCTTTTGCATTTAACGTCAACATTTACATCTGCGACCTTCTTTTAGTCAACAATAGGCCTACTATTTTAACTACTGTTCTGTCTCTCCAACCCAGGGACGCCCGCAGACGGAAGCACTGGAAGCGGAAGCACGTGCTTCCACTAAAATGAGCCATCAGTCAAACCCAATAAACGAATAATAATAGGCCCTATAAAATGCTCTCTTATGAGATTGAGAGTGTTTAAACTTCAATTTGCTTGCTTATATATTATAAGTAAGCAAATTGCACTATCATTATTAATTACTTTACTTTTATGAGTAGGCCTAACTGGACATTTGTGAGTGTATGACTAATAACTAAGAGGCGGTATAGAAATACACACATACATACACACGACCATGAGCGGCTGACAGAGGACGGGTGGGGTGGGAGGACGAGAGTGGTGCTTCTAATTTTCGCAAACCTGTCGGCGCCCCTGCTCCAACCCCCATTTTGCCGCCCCTACCGCAGTGGCGTCCGGGGCTGTTCTCCCTCTGCCCTCTATTGCTACACCACTGATTGAAAGCCATCTTACAGTTGTACACTTTACGTAAACTTTAGATGACCCGTTCTAGCGGGATAATATCCCTTTTAGGTCTTCCCTGTTGGCTTTGAGCAAAGACTAAACCTGTGTTTAACTTTTTGCTTGTTTCTTGATGTATATTGTTGTCTTGTCTTGTTCTTGTTAACAAAAATTGAACTAACCTTAGCAATTAAAAGATCAAACGCATTATTGTCGCGCGCGCTGAATTGTTGCCTGTCGAATTGTGAAACATCAATTATCAGAGTAATTAGACTCACGATCATACATAATGCTAAACCCTTAGACTTTTCTTGGCTCTTTTGAAGCTATAGCACTAGTCTTGTTGATTCATTGTACAGTGAACCTGTTTCATATTGAATGTAACTATTAGTGTTTGTTCACTAAACAATAACAACAATAGGTGCCGTTCCAGGCTTTTATCATTAGGCGTTAGATCCCTGAGGGATCATTTATACCTCGGGGCAATTTTTTATAACAACAATAAAATAGAATAAGCCTAAAAACGGCTCAAGCGCTTATGTAATTTGCATCAACCGCCTAAAGGCCTACGCCAACATTGCATGCAATTCGCTTAGGGCCTATATATAGGCTGCAGCATGCAATGTTGAAAGAGGCAATTAGATTGTATATGCGAAAGCTGTTCACCAAAATAATACGACTAATTATCACCATCGAGGATTTTCACCGAAGACTCTCCGGACTCGACAAACTTTCCTTTTGATCATTCGTGAAGAGTTAAACAGACGACGACTTCAAAGGAAACCGACGACACCCCCCCGGTTTACCCCCCCCCCCGGTTTAACTGCAGCAGTCAAAGCAGTTAAAGCAGATTAGCTACATCCATGCAGCTCGTGAGAGGCCACTTAGCTAGCCTAATACTTATCGGCGGCTCTGTGCCCAAACGTTAAGCAACTTAAACATTATCTTTTGCAAAATCTACCATTTCCCAGTAAAGTTATTTAGCAAAACGTGCCTTGGGTTGACTAAATGTTTTAGTAGGCTTACAAGTTACAGTTGGTAGGCCTACACGCCCTCACAGTCCTACTGTTAAATTGAAATTGCTACACAGGCGAAATGCTATAGGTCTAGATGACAAGTAAGCTTAGGCAATGAAGTTATCAAAAGTGTTGATGTCACGAGGCGAGTAGGCCCTAACGGCGAATTTTCAAGCTATTGTCAATTATAGGCTTACTCAATACCGAATAATTATGTAGGCTTAAATCAGGGATTTTTCTCAAGGAATTTTTACAACTGCACAATCCCGGCCCCTAACGACTAGGGGGTCTGAAGGAGCGTCGTAAGCTCCCCCAGCGGGGTCTGAGGCGGAGCCCCAGAAGCCAACGACATTTTAACACTTAGATGCCAAATGGAGTAGCCTACATGTACATTCTTGGCTCTTATTTACTTCCAATTTGCTAATGATGATTTTGACGTTCAGACTAAACTGGGGTCACAATTTTCCCAAGTTTCTCCACTAGTGTTGCACATCCACCTAAGTGGTATCGATCCAGCGGAATTTAGAGCAGAGCCCCAGGCCCAGAAGCCAACGAAATTTTGACAATTAGATGACAAATGGAGTACATTCTGGCTATTATTTACTTAAACTTTGCACAATGTTGATCTTGACTTTCACAGTATAACTGGTGTCAAAATTTCTCAAAGGTTTCCACTATAGTGTTGCACATCCTCTTAGGTGAATTCAACCCAGTGAGGTCTGGGGTGGAGCCCCAGAAGCCAAGGAAATTTCGATAATTTGATGCCAAATGGAGTGCATTTTGGGCCCTTATTAGCTCCCAATTTGTCAATGATTATTTTTACCCTCCGACTACAAATGGGGTCACAAACAGCCTCAAAGTTCTTCCACTATAGTGCTGTATAATGTGCATATCCTCTTAAGAAATATCGACTTTGTGGGGTCTGGAGCGGAGCCCAGAAGCCAACGAAATGTTGATAATTTGATGCCAAATGCAGAGCATTTTGGGCCCTGATTAACTTCCAATTTGTCAATGATTAATTTACCCTCCGACTACAAATGGGCAGGGGCTTCTATCCCCCCAAGCAGCCGGGCTAAAAAACTCATGACTTTCAATTTTCCCCTCTCAAAAGTATTCTTCTATCCCCTCTGACAAGTCTTCCCCCCTAATTCTGAAAATGATACATTATGAAATGTTCCACCCCTGTTTTCCACTGGGCGCACTTGCGCCCGCTGGGTATAGGGATAGAAGCCCCTGCAAATGGGGTCACAAACGACCCCAAAGGTCTTCCAGTAGTGCTGCATATTCTCTTAAGAAATATCGACTTAGCGAGGTCTGGGCAGAGTCCAAGAAGCCGGCGAAATTTTGATAATTTGATGACAAAATGGAGTGCATTTTGGGCCCTTGTTTAGGCCTATTTCCAACAATAAATGGGGTCACAAACGACGCCAACGGTTTTCGACTAGTGCTGCGGGCCCTCTTAAAACTTAAATGATATCGATCCAGGAGCCAAAGAAATTTTGATAATTTGATGCCAAATGCAGCACATTTTTGTCCTTTTTTACTATCTTTTAACTACACAAAACAGCTTTTACAACTGCACAAATTTGATTTAGAACTGCACATTTGTGTACAGCTGCACGCTAAAAAAAAGGGGCCCTGCACCGGAGAGTCAAGACAAACAGATAACAAAAAATACGGTAAACTATAGTGGAGGCTAAAAGGAACAAGCAAGAGAACAATAAGAGCATGATAATTATAAAGAAAAGATGAAGAAAGAAAAGCAACGATAACAGCAGAGGAACACTGGACCAGAGTAAGAAAACTGTAGACGCTTGCAAGCCAGAAAGTGGTAGCCTACAAATCGTAAGCATATAGGCCTACTGTAATAATGTTATAGGCCTATCTATAGGGGGGATGTTAAAATACAAAAAGACAATCATGCTGCAGGGTCAGGTATAGGCTTAGGCCTACATTCTGTTGGTGGTCAGTTGACAATAACTACGGTCCTAGAAGCAGCGCAGAAGCAAAATGGATGGCATTTGAAGCTGATCAGAAGCGACAGATCAAACGTAGGCCTACTTGGACGATTCTCACTAGAAGCCTTGCACATCTCGTTCAATGGTGGCCACAGCCATTTCTTGTGGAGGCTCACCAGGGAAGCACATCGCCCGACGTATACACAAGACCTTTGCACAGTAATCTTGAAGTATTATCCTACAGGCCTTCTGCACGATGACCACAACCGGGCATTGTTTGTGGATGGACTCTGGCGGGATTCATTTGGCCTCAGACAATTGGATGAAGGCGTTCCCGATCGCTTGGTTCGTTGGACGGCAGCTCTTCCTTCTCCGCATTCTCCTTTACGCCCAAGTCTTATAGCTTCTTCCTCATAATAAATCTTCCCTCTATCTAACAGGCAGACAAACCGAGCCACTGCACAGTGATTAATCTAGACCAGCGTCGGGGGAAAAGTTCCCTTCTCAGGATTAGCAATTCTCCCCAGGAAACTTTTTTGTAACAGAGGTATGGTAAAATAACAGGATTTCCCCTCCCAACTTTCGTGAGCCCCCAGTGGCGTAGCTAGGGTCTCTTGCGCCCGGGGACAATCGCGAAATTTGCACCGCCCCCTATCCTCCAAAGAAACTGATGACTTTTTTTAGTCATCGCTTTTATTTTCGAAATTTTTCACGCAAAATAAAGTGCTGAATTTGTTTAGTCATAACATATTTTCGGAATTTGCGCCCCTTTTCTAGGCAAAATCGCGAAATCAGATTTATGCCATTTCCGGAATAAATCGCTTACAATCTCCCGATTTTGCGCCCCCCCAGCTCTGCGCCCGTGGATAACTGTCCCCCTTGCCCCCTAGCTGCGCCACTGGATCCCTCCGAGAAGAAGGGGACTAGATTACAGACTGGTCACTGCATATAAGTAACTTAATCCAGACCAAGTTCCTCACTCACAATTTTTCCGGGGGGAGACTCAGCATAATGAATAAGACAAAATACTGGGACGAAGAATATTATTAAGGTATCAGATACATGTAAGATCCCGTATGTAGACTCAAAATTCATTGACCAGAACTGTGGCGTAGTAATTAAGTGGTTCGTTTCGGCGTGTTAACTCCGACTCACTCCTATTTCACCACTGCAAGCTGTCAAATCCTGATTCCTCTGACTCTCCCCTCCCAACCCTCGCCCTAAACGACACCCGCCTTAACAGCTGCTGCTCTGCCTCTGCCCCAGGGGCGCCCACAGGCTAGCGATAATTGGACGCACCACTCTCGTCCTCCCAATTAACCCGTCCTCTGGACAGGCAGCCGCTCATAGGGATTAATACCAGTGGGAGGTCAACAACACCCAATTTCTGGGGATGGGGCTAATCTTCTGTGAAAGAAGGCTCAGAAGAAAGCTAAAAAGAATATTACTTCAGAGGTAATAAATAAGATTAGGCCTATTCCTCAACGTAGCCCTGTAGTTACGTGTGAGGTGTGATTAGTCGTATACACGCGCAAATGTCCAGTTAGGCTACTCATAAAAGTAAAGCAGCGTATAAAATAATAATGATAGCGCAATTTGCTTACTTATAATTTAGCCTATAGGCCTAAGTAAGCAAATCGAAGTTTAAACAATCTCAATCTCATACGAGAGCATTAATAAATATTAAGCTATTCGTTTATTGGGTTTGACTGACGGCTAATTTTAGTGGAAGCACGTGCTTCCAGTGCTTCCGTCTACGGGCGCCCCTGCCCTGCCCTGACCTCCTGGAACTCGACCTCGGACCAACACGGACTTTTCTCATTGACTACAATTTTGACTTTACGCAGCGCTCGTGCATTAGCTGGTGCCCGTGCAGCGCTTAGCTTTACAGAGCGCTTTAGAAGCGTCGAGATGACGATTCAGCAGCAGCGCTGTAGTCTGAAGCGCCTCTGAGTAGTAGTGGACTTTAAGAGGTGCTACAACAATCTCTAAATAGATAAATAAAATAATAATTATAGGCCTACTTTCGATCGCGTATCTCATCCTCTCAGACCTCCAGTTTCTGCATTTCTCCGCCATCTTCTCCTCCTCCTCCTCATCCACTTAATTCGTTCTGCCATTTCCACTCGTCCACCCACCAGTCACTCTAGGGCCTAGGCGTATCCACTGTCAATGACCTTTCTGCGTCGATTCTGTCCTCCCTTCTCTCATTGGTTCTCGTTTACGAATTATCGCAATGGCCGCAGTTGGCTCTCCGTAAATCAGCCAGATCCCAAGTCAACTGAGACGGCGGACTATTATAGACTAGACTATCTGCAGACCCTAGACACAACGCGTTCCTAATGTAAGTCGATTATTTCGAGCAGAATTGAAAGCGGCTTCGTCTACGACGGTCTTAAGGCACCTGTGAGAGCCTTACATCAAACTTCGCGAGTTTTGCATAGAGCAGGCTACATGCAGACCACGATAATTCTCCTGTGTAAACAAAGACTGCGTTGACCATTATGTGATCGCAGGTCGTTCCGCGCAGTTTAATGGAAATTAAATAACCCAAGAATGGAAGTCTGTTAATAGATGCATACTTTGGAAAA
Source organism: Dendrobaena attemsi (assembly GCA_034693945.1). Lineage (NCBI taxonomy): Eukaryota > Metazoa > Annelida > Clitellata > Crassiclitellata > Lumbricidae > Dendrobaena > Dendrobaena attemsi. Next base: position 9,791 of record JAQFXW010004771.1, read on the forward strand.
ATACTCAAGTATACAACTGGACCCCATATAAACATGGGCCGAAAAATTGTTAGGTGGGGCCTATTCTAAGCTTATAGGAGCTATAGTTCATGGTCAGCAATATACACCGTGGTTCAATAAAATGTAAGCCAAACTATTTTTGATATATCTCCAAAACCTGATTCTGAATCGTACTACAATTTTCCAGATCTTTAGAGAAGTGAACCAAGAATATTATTCCAAAATATCATATTATTCCAATGTTCCATAAATATTATATGAGTCTTCAAACTTCATATACTGAAAATAGGTTTACAAACAAATTTCGACTCCTTGATTCAATAAAAGTAAGCCAAACTTTAACTACCAATTTTTTATGTTGTGAACAAATATTAGAACCTGAATTATAATTTTTTATTAGCGTTTTCAAAAGAAAAAATGCATATTTTTTTAATTTAATGACTTCCTTTTTTCTTGCGCAAAAAGAAGGCGATATTACGATAGAGGATAATCGACGGGCTGTCTCTCAATGGCGCCGATGCCTCCAAGCCTGCACACAAGCAGAAGGAGGACATTTTGCACATTTTCTTCACTTAAATCATCAAATCATAAGCCTACAACTGAGAATTTCTTTAAAAATATTAACACAGTCTTCTTGTTAGAATTAGCCCACTTTTTCTTACAAAATCTGCAAGAAAATTGCTTGTAGGCCTAAACTTAAATTTCAGTATATAAAATTTATGGTATGTTGGAACGATATGATATCTTGGAATAACATTTTTGGTCCACTTCTCTAAATATCTGGAAAATTTTAGGATGATCCATTATCAGATAATAGAGATATATCAAAACAGTTTGGCTTAATTTTTAACCACGGCGTAGGCCTATAGAGCGCGGATTCTGTGTTTCGTTTTGAAGCACGTCTTCACTCTTCAGGCAACGCAACAATATCTCGAGTCGTTTATCAAAGGCAGCAGACTTGCCAATCACCATAATAATAATAATAATAATAATTACTATTATGCTTTACTAAAGTCGTCAGGAACTGACATAACTCTAAAGTACTCA
>JAQFXW010004772.1:0-10837 GCA_034693945.1 Dendrobaena attemsi
TTCATTCCTATCGTGTCTGGTTATATATATATATATATAAAGACTATTTTAAAAGACAAATCTTTCAGGTAATTCTGGATATGTACCTGGTCGAAGTTTAGGTCTTCACCTCTTTGGAGAAGCTTTAAAAGTGGCTTTTCTTTGTTCTACAATACAAAATCATGTTTAATTATTTAATTATTAATTAATTATTCACACATTTCCATATTGCTCCCTCAAGTTCACTATACTGCTCCAAGGCGGTCCCGACCACGGTCCAGAGGTGTGTCGAAGTTTACACGAAACATCACGAGCAATTGTGAGTAAAGGACTTGCTTGTGGTTTGGGTCTGAATCGAACCCGCAATCCTATGAACGGAAATCAGCGACTATCCTACTGCGCCTTCACGTCTCACATAAATCACAACTTCTTTAGATCACAACTTCTTTAAATAAGAAAGTTTCAAACTGTAAAATTAGTTGAGACGGATCATAAATGACTTTTAAATCTGTAAGTGTAACGTTTGGTTTCAATTTTTGATATTTCCATCAATGTGATAATTATGATATGGAACATTCAAATCCCCTACAAAATATTACAGGATAGTATATGTAATAACAATGACCAAAAAAATCTCACTATAAACTTATCTTGAAAAATCTGCACATTGCAATTAAGCAAAGTGTAAACGGATGGTCACTTCAAAATGACATGCAGTCAACAAGTCGTGAATACTTAATAGCCAGGGTTGCCTCGTAGAATTTGTTCAAAGGACGAGTCTTATTCTCTTCATTCTTTCACTACCTGTCAAATGCACTTTCTATTGAAGTTGCCAGCAACATAGGAGAAATCGTTTATTTGCTGAACACACACGCTCCCTGACTACAGAGAAAGATCGTGTAGCTGAGACAAAGATCGAAGAATGTCAATTCTATCTTTGTTCTTTTGCGAACAGGAGAGTATTTTGTTGGGAAACTTCAACCAATTCGTTATTATGCTGAGACAAATGTCAGTAAAACACTGAGTGACAGACAGAGTGATAATAAGAGCAGAATAATCACTAGGAACAACAGCTAACACAAACAGAACACTCGCAGACATAATTGTCTGTGTACACAACACAAGTCAGTGTGCTTCACAGACAGAAGAATATCCTTCAGATTTCTAAAGTAGGCCCAATTACACAACATCATCAAGCAGTAGGTGATCGCAAAGGTATTTTGACATTGTCTAGAAGTCCCTCAGAAAAGTTTAAAGAAATGGTCACAGTACGAATTGTTAGCGGCCTTGTTCTGCTTACCCCTAAGGAGTAAGGACCCTAGCTCAGGATGGTGGTTGGTCAAATCTAATTCCTCACAATAGAATCTTCACATTAACAGTCAAGGTACTCATATCACAGCAACACTTGTTGGGGGTCGGGGCACCAGTGGAACCACTAGTCGCTAGACCATGAAGCATTTCTGACACCATCAGACAGTTAAGGTCCGTGCAATTTCTAGCCACACCAGTATCTCCTGACACCAGAGATTACTTTAAAGCTACATTTTATTCATCAACTGAGTACGTCACGCACTTCAAGCGCAGCATGAATAACCTGTCAAATGATGATAAAAGCAGTTCATTGACAAGAGTTGGGCAGCAACCCAGAACACAAACACTGAAACCTGCATTACTTCGCAACACAACAAACAATGACAGAGGTTAAGGCAACAAACTGCAAAGATGTAACAAGGTGCATAACTAAGTACATAATCTTTACAAAACGATACAAAACACGGACACTTTCCTACAGAAGAGCATACAATAATAAGATAGCAGTACAATGACATTAAAAAAAATAACATTTTGAAAATGGTCACAAAGAGAATTAACTAAGTAAGTTGAGAGATCCAGCGTTCCACAGAGATCATTTAAGGCAGTTCTCAACCTATGGTACGTGGTCCACTGATGGTCCACGGCCATGTGCCTGGTGGTCTGCAAGTCCTAAAAATTAATTTATTTTAAATTGAAAAAAGTGTGAATGTTGAAAACGTTAATAATTTTAGAATAATTTGCATTAATGTTTAAAAAAGGTCATCAGTATTTTTGGTAAGAGAAATGTGATTAAGTGATTAATTTTTGAAAATATCCGTCTTCTGTATGAAAAAAGCAGGTCATAAACATTTTCTAATTTTATTGGTTGAAGATTTGGGCGGTGGTCTGCGACGCCGGGGAAAGTTTAAGAGCGGTCCGTGAGTCCGAAAAGGTTGAGAACCGCTGATCTAAGGGAATATCTTTTACCGTTTCATCAATATAGTTAAAACTTAATATACACACTTAATTCCTTAAAGATTGAATTCAGAGCAATGCTGGTCCAACCATGGCTCCTCATCATCTTATCCTCCTACAGTGTACACTGTACTCATTAGGGCTGAGTTGGCTGAAGGGAAGCTGACACCTCCCGAAAAGTCTGTCAGGACTGGCAGGGCTTTAGAACCTCTGCTCACCTGATTAAATGTTAACAATTCTAACCACAAAACAGAGGATACTAAGTAACATGAATAATAAGCAAACGCAGTTTAAAAAAAAGAGTAAGGTACTGCGCTCACCGGAGGTTCAAGAACCAGTTCGATCTTCTTTTCGGCCAAGATGGCAAACTCGGCGAAGAGCGTCTGAAGGACGAACTCGCCCGGCTTGGCACTTGTGCTGATGTGCACCGATTCGGGGAAGCAGACACGTTCCCTGACGACGCCCCATGGCAGACGGATTGGGTTCGTCAGGGGCTCTGGTTCCACCTCGCTCTTCAGAGTACCAGCCTCTGTCAACAACAATACCAACCACAAACACTGACACATCCATTCACAAATTAATAATATTTGGATTTATAATATATATGGATAAATATATAATTTACTGTTATGCATTGAATATAATGAAGCAAGAACCTTCACTAATCTTGCATGGCATATACAAATTCAAATCCAAGGGAAAAACCAGCAAATACAGGCACTGAGCACACACCACCAATCCTTACCCTGAGTGTTAATGCCAGATATCATGAAAGTCAAAAGAAGCAACAAAAACCAGTAAACAAAGTTCAAGAATTCGTGACTTTCGGTCTACTAAAAATTCATAAAAATCTGTTTTACTATTGTTGGGCCAATTTACGTTGACAGTGGCATTTATCATAAACAGCATATATGCCAAAACAACAACAAATGTGATGACGCCATGATATTTTGTGCAGAGCTTCTGCTTAGTATTTTTACTTTTGATTGCAAAACACAACATTAATAACAATAAGCAGAAAAATTGATCTAAAAACAAATTTCTCAAAGACGAAAGAACGTTGGTCCGAGTGGAAGTGCTCATGCAGTGATTTTGGACGAGATGGAATAGGATAATCCAAAATGCTTTGTGACAAGGGCAAATCAGTAACGGAGCCAGAGGTCAAAAAACCAATCCTGACCCTCAGACGTCACCAAGTCAAGGCCAAGGGCAAAAACTCGTAACATAGGCAGCAATGGTCACACGACAAATCGTGACAGTTCAAGTTCAGCAGGTATCGTTGCACAAGATAACAGTTCTCTAAGAAACTAAATCCACATCAAGTGTCTTCTTATCGAAACCATTGATAAATCGAAAGACCAACATATGAGATCAGAATCAGAGACGTGGGTCTGATAAGCAGAAGTTGAACTCGTTTTAACACCTCTAAGTGATTGTGTTTATTTCTGGGCTCTCTGTAAATATCATTGGGTGGATCCTGGATAGAAGAGAACGCCCATTTGAAGTGATCACTCACTCAATTATTTATTACAGACACTGTAGAAACATTAGTCAAAACCTCTAAGTATGCTGTTGGTGACACAATGACACACACACATATATATATATATATATGGGATTTTTCTATCCCTTTTTGTGACTGTTATGGCAAATTGTAATATAACATTCAATGTTACACGGTTACAAATAAATGATTGATTGATTGATATATTACATAAATTAAATTATATAAATTGAAGCATACAATTATTGTCATCCGACCTCAACTTGAACTTGTAAGTATCTTCATATAGTGCTGTTCAGCTATAACCATCTGAAACCATGGTCTGTTAAGCAGAAGTTGAATTAGTTTCAGCACACGTCTAGAACTGCTTTTTATTTCTGGGCCTAAATACGTAAGCATGGGAGGGGATAGAAAAAGCAGAAGGAGCAAAACGTCAGCAAGTTTTAATATGGGAATGCATTCCTCCCAAACAGGGGCTTCTATCCCTCCCAAACGTAGACTTAACCTTCTTCCTATCGTTACGTGGTGTATCAATGGTGATGGTAAAATAAATGGCACTTTGGCATGTCAACATCAACTCACCTACAGAGCTATAGTTAGGATCACTTCAACAACTTGAAGAGGTGCTATATAAATCTCCACATGAATGAATGAATATAAATTATACAAGTTTCAGGGGAACCAAGCCCTGGGCAGATCATGTCTTTATGTCGAAATATTTAAATCAATCAATCAATCAATCGATTTAAAGCACATATATATCCAACTATATGATTTAAGTGTCCCTGACAAATCCTGTCCGAAGGTGCACCACATGAATCTCGTAATAAATTACGCAGCCTAGAATAGAGAGCTAGAGATGATACTGAACTACAAAGCCACCCTCAACAGGACATTCACTCTGCACTATATAAATCTTTAAATATCTTAACCCTGATGCATACGTTTACTAACAAAATACTGCTCTCGTACCTTTATGCTTTCCTAAAGACTGTGCTCTGTCACCGGCACTGGTTTGGGAGTACCTCTGAGTAGTTTACTTGAAGGGGCACTATACCAATTTGTGAATAATGAATAATACCACTATCTTGGCAAGAAGTTCGAATAACACAAAGAAAATGTGATACGGTAATAAAAACTTCAACCTGCCATGGAACACTGTACAAAAACAGTACCAGAACTTTTTGAAACTTCGGTTTATGAGACCTATAAAGAGTCTTCAAGAATGGTCTTCACAAATTCACTACCCACAAGTAAACAAATATTCCAAATCATATGTGCATCTACGTCATATCAGAAACTGTGTTATAATGAAACAAGTTACAACAAGGGTCCAGAGCAAATACACATTAATTTATTCACAGTTTCGCATACTTCTATATACTGCCCCTTCAAGTCCACTACTACTCAGAGGCGGTCCCGACTACAGCCTGTTGTGTCGAAGTTTACACGCAAGCGCTACAAGTAATTGTGAGTAAAGGGCTTGCTCAAGGTCCGCACTGCGTGGATTGGGTCTGAATCGAACCCACAACCATTCGGACCCTAGGCGGCGACTATCCACTGCATCACCATGCTTCATATATAATTACATATCAATAGCATCCCATATGTTTTATATATTTGCACATGTTCATTCATTCAATAATTTATATTCAATATATATATATATAAATTATATATATATATATACTATTATACATGAATATAATATCTGAGCCTCTAGTCGCCCTAGGGCAGATCACCAGACACCTTGTAAACAGATGATCCCTACAAATTAAATGGACAATGAACGTTGCGTTCAAACATGAATCCATGATCTAGAATATGGTTTGTTGATACACAACTGTAGCAAGCAACATGGATTTAATCACACCAGGCAAATCTGGGTTGGAAATGCACACAATTCCTACAATTAGACTGGAATGAACCCATTTTAAAACCGGATTTATCCGTCTCCAGCTTAGCCCAGCAAAGCAAAATAGGCAAGGGACTACAGGGACAATGGCTCAAAGCATGGGCCCCTGAAGGGTGAAGGCCTTTATAAACAGGCGTCCATGGCCCCAAGGAAATGGCCAATGGAACCTCTGCGCTGAAGGGGAGGGTGCAAGCAGAGCCACAACGGAACACAGATATCTGTCCTGATAGTCTAAGATGGGAAGTCTTGCCCTGCAAAGTGGCCCAGTCTTTGTTGATTGCCAGCACCAACAAATGATTGGGAGGGGAGGGGGTTAGGTGGGGGGGAATGAAATAGTAAAGTAGCTGTTCTGTCTGACAGAATCAGACCAATCAGCAGCAACAACATGAACAGCAACCCCAAAAACATTCAAATGATTGTGACTGCCTCCTTGAAAGTCATGTCCTTATCTTCCATTCAAAGCACTCACTGAATGAAGTTGAACTTGCAACTTGTTCCTGCAGAAGAAGAGAGGAACAGAGGAAGGAAAACAAGAAGGTGAACAAGAAGAGATAGGAGAATAAGACAAAAAAACAGTGTTTTCACTAGGTGGTGTTATAAGTCGCATTAAATATAATATAATATAATATAGGACATCTTTGATTCAACTTTTAGTGACGTCACCCACTGTTATTTGATGGTACAACTAATGTTAAACAGTTTTTGGCTATTATTTCTGCATGCTTGAAGGTAATTCATATTTACGCATAGCGACCAAATTTTGTAGAAATATTTAAAACGACACAAAAGTTGCAGCACTTTTAATGAGTCCTCCTACTATATTCTGATGATCTAAAAACGTGTATGCAACAAATTTTGCCCAAAAAGTGCTGCAACTTTTGTTGTGCTTGAGATATTTCAATAAAAATTGGTCTCAATATGTAAATGTGAACTACCTTTATGCCTGTGGAACTTTATTAAGAAATATTTACTTTCGGCGAAAATATTAGCAAAAAACTGTTAAACGTTTTTAAGCCATCAAGAAACAGTAGGTGACGTCACTAAAAGTTGAGTAACTTTTTTTGTGTTTGAAATATTTTTGTCAAAGTTGGCAGTTACGTGTAAATGTGTAAATGTGAACTGTCTTGCAGCCTGTAAAGTTTTATTTAAAACTTCCTACTTTTGAGTGAAATAGTTGGAGAAAACATAGGGGGTTACTTTTTTTAGTAGAAATTCTACTAGTTTGAATGGATATAACTTGAGTAATTGTTGTCCGAACATTGAGTTCAATATATCAGGTTGAAGATAATTATCCATTTTATCATTCTGCAAAATATACCCGAGATACTATTACGACGTTTTGAGATAAGGCTATTAATATTCGATGTTCCATTTTCTTGCCATAAAACTGCAAGAAAAAAAGTCTGAAACTGAACGTCCCAATTCTAAACAATCACTTAGTAGGCATACTAAGTCAAACAAATACTCAATAATATGTCCACCACGTGATTTAATGACTGCCCCAACACGAGACGACCACTGATCGATGGCTGAGTTGATATAATATATCAATAGACATATTTTATATTATAATATATGCGAAAGTCGTTGCTCTTGTACAGTCAATAGGCATTGAAATGAAGGCCCCTCGTAATTGCGGAAGGCAAATGCATTTCAGCAATCCTGCAAACTCGCATGGCAACAGTGAAGGCTAGGCCTACTTCAGACCAGCGATTATTGTGTCGTAGGCGGCAGGCCTAATTGGATTCCCTTATCATATCTGACGAATCGCTTCGCTAAAATAGCATTCCCAATTTCAGCCTCCAGCCTGCATTCATGACACGTGATCAGTTCAAGAACAACATTCCTGTCATCAGTGGTTCGTACAATAGGCCTGTACAGAGTGGTCCAAAACATGATCTCCATACGTTTTTCCTATGAATCTTCAAATATTTTACAGGCTGAAAGGCAATTCCTATTCACCCACTGTTTTTTTATGCTTAATAATGTTTAAAAGTTTTTTGCCAATTTCTATGCCAAAAGTAAATATTTTTCAACGAAATGTTACAGCCTTACAGGCATAAAGGTAATTCATATTTACATGTAGGCCTAACCACCAAATTTTATAAGAAATATCTCAAACAAAATAAAAGTTGCAGCACTTTAAATGAGTCCACCTAGGCCTACTGTATTCTGATTAAAATAGGTGTCTACAACAAAAAGTGCTGCAATTTGTATTGCGTTTTAATGATGAAATTTGCATTAGCCGGATTCTTATCAATTATTCATTTGTTATATTAAAAATATAATATGTAAATAACAGACTTTGTGACAGTGTGCTTATTTCAGTTTCCTATGTATAGTCTTTATATATAGGCAACTGAAATAAATAATAGAGTAAGGAAGCCAGTGAAGGGTGTTGCGCATATAATTTAGACAGAGTCAGACGGCTTTGGGCATGTATAAAATACACCTAGCCTATGTCTTGTTTATTCGAGTAGGCTTCGAGACACGTGCTTCGAAGCATTATTGATTTATATTTGCTCTTTGGATCTAAATCTCAGCGTCTCCTTCCTTCTACAGCTTAATCAGTAGTCGAAGTCTGTGAAACTCTGTTCTAATTACATTTCAAAGCATCTGGGCTTTCCTAGTTAGCGTGATCATCAATCCTTTCTGGGTTTTCCTTTTGTCACGGCAACTACAACAGGCCAAATTGTTCGTATCATGGTGGTGATAGGGGCCATCATAGGGCAGCATGCTTTCTGCTCTAAGTTTGTTTTGCTGCTGGCTACAACAAAAAGTTATTTGATTGATTGATTTTTAATAATTTCAGACACTGTTGGCGTTGATGGCGATTCTGATTGCCTGGCGACTTCCCAAGAATTGGCAGACCTAAGCCACTAAGCCAGCCATTTGATACACAACAATGGCGATCAACTGCGACCCAATCATACAGACGTTTACGTGCGCGCTCCAGAGGCTCCACAGAGTAACTTACTTTCGCTACTGCAGACGATCCTTATTAGGCTCCTTATTTTATAATGCAGCATACGCCTCTTTTAACGAGACTTTATAAACTTTAACTTATAGGGCCTACGCACGCGACAAAGGCCGTAGACAGAGGGTGTTTTGGGTGTTTAAACTCCACCGGAAATGATAAAAAAATGGCATTGTAAAAGTTCGTTTTAGTGCGAAAAGGTAGGAAAACACGAGTTTTTGGAGTAAAACACCCCTCGAAGCAAAATCCCGGCTACAGCCTTGCACGTGACCTGTTTTGACGAGCTTAATTATTGTTATAATTAACAGTCAATAAAACTGTTATAAAATATGAACATTGCCCAAAGCACAGTCGAGAACCGTTGACAACGGCGTTTATGCGCATAGAGTTCGTAGAGTAGTCTGGTGTCTGAATCCAGGGTTTACAGAGCGAGTCTATGGCTTTGGAAAGTGTCAACTGACGTTGGATCTCCGCCCCTCCAGTGTTCCATCGCCTCATGATGGAGTCAGATGGACTAAGGGATGGTATAATATTATCTGACCTACCTTTTCTTAGAAGAAAGAGCGAGCAATTTCTCGATTCCAGTTACGTGTTTTTGGACTTGCAATCTGGTATTTTAATCAGAATACAGTAGAATACAGTAATCAGAATACAGGCTTAAAGGTAATTCATATTTACATATATGCCTAACCACCAAATTTTATAAGAAATATCTCAAACACAATAAAAGTTGCAGCACTTTTAATGAGTCCACCTTTTAATCAATCCTGTCAATCCTCCTTCACCTACCTCGGGGCCTCGACTCATTCAAGGACAACGAAGCAATAGACAGACACAACAGCGCTACAGACAACCGATAATTTATGAACTCGAAAGAGTTTAATTCACGCCAGGCGCCGTCCCCCTTAATTGCTAAGCTACATGTAGGTCTTATGAGATTTTAAGCCACGCCAGAAGTCCAGCACAGAAAACTCTCCACTGTGAGGCCCATTGATTTTGAAGCACAAAACGAGAGATCAAACCCAATGCCACTGCACAGGCGCACGAGTCACGAGGACCTACTAAGCAAACATAAACACACAGAAACTAATGCACAATTTTAAGATAAACACACAGAAACTAATGCACAATTCCAAGGGGAACGAACGAACAAACCTCAAGAGCTTATAGGAGATTTAGCCACTCCACAACTCACGAGGCTGACTACCCATAAACAATTATTACCCCCCCCCAACCGGACTAAGCAGAGCCATTGTGCGACCACTACCAGCATCATCCATCCATCCAATCTGACCAAAGGTAGGTCAGATACCATCTCTTAGTGACGGCTTAGGCAGAAAATTCACCGCCAACAATCAGACGCTTACTGAAACAAAACAAGCCGACGGCGGCCATCACTATACGGCTTCATTCCATCGCCTCCTTATAAATTTTCTTGTTGACCGCAACAAAGGTCTTTCTCGGTCATGGGTGGATTGACTGTTTGGAACAGAGGCAGGGGCTTCTATCCCTATACCCAGCGGGCGCAAGTGCGCCTAGTAAAAAACAGAGGGGAACATTTCATAATGTATAATTTTCAGAACTAGGGGGGAAAGACCGGTCAGATGGGAAGGAAGAATTTTTGAGGGGGGGGGAATGGAAAGTAATGAGTTTTTGAGCCCGGCCGCTTGGGGGGGGGATAGAAGCCCCTGAACAGAGGTGGAAAGTTTCGTTTTATTCAGTGTTTGGTTCTATTGTTTTTTTTTATAAAAACAAAAATCCCCCTAACAAGAATTTTTTTTCGCTTGCTTCCTCGTGACTTCTCGCCTTCATTGCATCGCCTGCCTAGGACTTTTCTTGTTGACCTATCCTGGGTCGGGAGGGCTTCTGAGAAGAACTTTTGAAGGTGCCATATAAAAATTATTTTGGATTGATTGATTGAATATTATTAGCAAATAGCCACGAGAAGATAATTCTGCCATGGTTGGAATTTGAGAGTGATGACGGAAAAACTGGTGTCCGAAATCAGAAGGAAGATCAGCTTCAGAGACGACTTGCTGTCTTTGGAACATGTCGCCTAAGCAGCAGGCTATTTCTTTACTAAACTTATTCTTTTGTTCGATTACTCCCTGTGAGGGAGTGGGCCGATCCCTGAGGTACTGCAATACCGGGCCAACCCGTGGAGAAGCCGGAGCAAGCCCCTGCATCTTATCCC
>JAQFXW010004773.1:0-10835 GCA_034693945.1 Dendrobaena attemsi
GCTGTATGAGAAATTTTTCAACTTAAATTACAGAGCGTTAGGCGGGGTCAGACAAACATCGCATCACCGCATCATCGATTCTACGGGAAATATTGTTTAGAATATTTGAACTAGCTGTAACCCGTAAATAATTACGAGTTATTTTAATCATCGACCTCTTATATATTATATTCAATGCGAACAACAGCGGGCCCATATTGAATACAATTTCAATTGCGCTCTCCCAATGATGTGTAATATGGACGTTCTTGAGCGGTATTTATGGACTTAAGCGATAATGCGATCTGAGCGCCCCGAGACCGTTATCGTCAGTTACTTTAGTGGTTACACCAATTAAGGGGCCGTTCACATATTATATAACGCCTAAAATCTCATTTCTTGACCCATCTGCTACCCTTTATAACGTTATATAACCCCCTACCCCTATATTATATTACAAATATGCTACCTACCCCACCCAGTCTATAAGCACATTAAAAGGCATAATTTATTGTAATCGACACCATTTGATATCTTATGATACTATAACTAACATTATTTTTGGCTACAACACTGTACATACTATAGAAAATGAAGTCATGCAAACATTATATTATACCTTGATTATACACCTTGATACTAGGCCTACCTACCTAAATAATTATTTAAGATGAATTCATTTCAACTTAAACCAAAATAAAAATAAATCACACAGACTTGAATTTAAAAGCACAGGAAATTGTTAAAAATTGTAAATGGAGAAATGGCATAGGCTGAAATAGTTTGTTATATAACGAAACCTTCAACCTACCTCCTTACCCTACACACTATAACGCTAACAAAACAGGAACCCACCCACCTACCCCTTGAGCATTATATAATATGTGAACGGCCTTTAAGCGAATTATGTATGTTGATAGAAACGTTATGAATTTATAAATGCAATAACATACTTTTTCAGTACGTTAAGAGGGTAAAGTATTTTTAATAGGCACAGTATCTATAATGGTTATTACTAACCATAGTCATTCACTGTCTCCTCCGCACAAAGAAAATAAAGCGCAGGTCCATACACTAAGATGTAAATAATTAGACCTACAGTTGTGCTTCTGACTTTATTGTTGAGCCCATTGCATTAGACTTGCTTTTAACAAAATTTATTGCTGTTTAGTGACTTCGATTTACTACCTCATTCATTCTAGGTATAGGTTTATGAATACTCCTATAAACAGTTCTTGTACTGAGACATCATGGCTGTTCCGCTGAAGCTGAGTTTGTCAAACAGAATGTCATGTCATGGATTTGATGTGAATCAGTCTACAAATAGTGCACAGCTAGCAAAGGCTGAAAGAGAGATAAAGGTAAGACCATATCTAATTATACTTGCATTTGATAGGTTTTATTTAATCCTTTGAACCCGATATACCGCTATTGCGGTATATTTTCCATAAAGTTTTCAAGGTCTTGGATTCAAAGGGTTAAGATCAAGGTTGTCGTTTAACACTGAAGAATGCTAGAAAGTTATACATATAATGCATGTTATCGTTTGATCTGTCAATGCAACAGTTTTGGGATCCACACTAAAACTGGGTCTCCACACTAAAACTGGGTTTCCACGCAATTGGTAAAAAATAACTTGTTTGAGTCCATCATGCAGTTACATAGGTTGAACAATGGCGGCTCTAAGTTTGTACCACAGAGGTCAAGGTACCTGATGTTGCGACCAGTTGGATGCCAAGCTTCTTCGAAACCGAGAGCTCAACATGTTTCCACACTGAGTCGCATTGTCATGACTTATTGTATTGTACTACTAAATTTTGCAATATAAGATGTATTGAAGCAGGACTCTACTTCAATATAAAGCAGACAAAGATCAAGACAACAGCTGAGGGGGACAGTTTCAAGATAGATGGAGAGGAAATAGAGACGGTAACCAGCTTTACGTTCTTGGGATCAGTATTAGGGAGAGAGGGAAAGTGCGATATGGAAATAAATCGAAGGGTGGCGATAGGAAAAGCTGTAATGAATGGTTTGGAAAAAATATGGAAGGAAAAACACGTGAGCATAGACAAGAAAAAAAAGATTGGTGAGGGCTTTGATCATACCGACAGTAATTTATGGCAGTGAGACATGGACAATGACTAAGAAAAGGGGGAAAAAGATCAATGCATGTGAAAATGTGGATATGGAGGAAGATGCTGAGAATATCATGGACAGAGAAAAGAACTAATGAATGGGTACTCATGGCGATTGGAATCGAGAAGGATGAGACGTTACTACAAATAGTGCTAAGAACAAAGCTGAAGTTCTTTGGGCATGTTATGAGATTAGATGGATTGGAAAAGGGAATGATGTTGGCTTGTGGAGAGGGAAGGAGAAAACAAGGGTGACCAAGGAAAAAATGGATGGATGTTAGACACTAAACAACTGGAATGAATTTGACAGAACTAAGGGACGTGACATCATTAAGAGAAAAAGGGAGAAGCTTCATCATGATGGTCACAAGTTCAAAGAACTGACAGCACAAGGTGACTACAAATTTTATGTTGGAAAAACATCAGATGAGAAGTAAACTGCATCTTAATGTGAAAAAAATGCAGTGAATTGTGTAACCCTATCAATTTATTTTTGGGGTCGCTACAAGTATGGAAATATGATCGAGGTGTCGCGGCACTAATTAGGTTGAGAATCGCTGCCATGGAGGAACAAATTCCCTTTTACTTCTAACCCACAAGGATTTGTTACAGATACATTGTCTTGCACAACAAAATTAAATTGGTTGATGAATTAGTTAGTAGTTACTTTTGAGTTGCTAACAAAAGCATGTTAAATGGTAAATAAGGCACTGGCATCCACTTGTTATGCTATACATACACGCAATAGCAACAGAAAATGCAACCTCAATAAATAGCATTACTTGATATGGCACCTACGGTAGTATTATATGGCGATTCCAGCAAATAGCTGAAAATTCATACAGAACTTCTTAGTCCACCAAATATGCAGTAAAATACAAAAAACCTCATTATGTAATCAGTTTCAAGACAAAATACTTCATTTCTGTATAAGTAGTTTCGAAAGTCTAGTTTTGCTGGACCATATAAACTCTTACAGCACATTTATTTTATGGTACGTCTCTGTCATCTCATCATCATCTTTAAAAAATTAAGTAAAAAATAATTTATTTTATTCTAATTTATTGCAAATTAGGGTCAAGGGTTCATTTGGACCCAATGAAAGTTGCAAATACAGCTCACTGTCATATCTACTCTACTCTACTCTACAGCAAAAAATAAAAGGGTTCATTTAAACCCAAAGGCTGGAAAGGGTTAATGTATGTGTGTATTTCCTATACCGCCCCTTACAGTCCACTACTGTTCAGAGGCGGTCCCGACTACAGCCCGAAGGTGTGTCGAACCTGGAACCTTTCAGGTACAAGGCGGCGACCTTCACCACTACACTACCGCGCCCCACAAATGTAGTTAGCATGTTGCTATAAGTTACCATGTTTAACACACAGCAAGCTGCACCTTTCACTAAGACAGAGAAACATGAACCTGGCACATTATTGTCAATAAATCAGTTAAATCACAGATCTGAAGTTCTCAAAGACATAGAACACATGGCATTTTGTGAAACCACCTATTAATACATTATACATGAATACATGGGAAAATTCTGTTGAAATAAGCTATATTGCAGCATTTAAATATATATATATATATATATATTTATGACATTTATACGACTTTCTGCTGGACAATTTTGAGAAATAAAAGAAACTCAATAACTTTAGAAATACAGCACCTCATTATTGCAAGCACAGTAATATTGTATAATTTGCATGTCTAAATGATGCAAAGTGCATCAAATATGGTTGTAACATCCATTAACAATTTAACACTTTTAGTAAACTCTCATCATCCAACAGAACAACATGATAAATATGATACCACACACGAAAAGGGACCAAAAGGCGAGAAAGGAGTTGCATATACCATCGTGGTCAGCATAAAATTAGGAAAAAATAATGATAAATTATAATGGTGCCAAAGTTGAGTATAATGGGCTTTTCTGTAGAATTTAGAATGCGATTTATGTCGGATACTCGGATTCAAATACGCGATTCTCGGTCAAATCGATTTTAAATTGACGCCTGATATCGCTCACGCTCGACGGAGTCGACGCCTACACTTTAACTACGAAAACAACATGCAGACTAGACTGGTAGAATGTTTTATTTAGCGATTTACTATTAAACCTGTTGTGTTGTATTAAACCTGTTGTGTTTTATTGTCATAACACCCAAGATTCTTGTTGCCCCATAACGATCCATTTAACCTGCGATAGTTTTAAAATGTGAAATAAATAGTGTTACTGTTCGATTTTGAATCAAAAATTATTTTTACTAATAGATAGAGATGTCATTTAGCGAATTCCAGTAAAAACCTGATTTTGATACCTTGATGAGTGACCACGTTCTAAGGCCCATATCTCTGTAAATAAGTCCCGTGTTATGGTCCCTTTTGATGTGCATCATCACAAATGATGACAATTTAGTACAAAAGAAAATAAAGCAGCTGGATAAATATCTAACATCCATTGACAGCAATATGCAATATTCGCACAGGATATAAGCAGCCCTGTCTATATTTAAAGTTGTAACTGCAATATGTCATTAGTCCAATAAACCGCTAGGGCAGAAATGGATTTTGTAGAACAGCGGATAAACTGAAAACAGCGGCACATGATATGTGTATGGCACTGCATGCCCTCTGAGGTAATAAACAGACTATATAATCTGTTGATTGGTTGCACTGCATTAAATTATGGTTATTGTATCACACCACAAGTGGCGTAGCAAGGTTTTCGGGGGCCCTTGTGCAAAGCCTTGTCGGGGGCCCCTTGAAACGCCTTTGATTTTCAAGGAAAAAAGCGCTGTTGCATAGGCCTAGGCCTACAGTACAAATCAGGCCAGAGAATCAATCTGGACATCATGTCTATAGTACTCAGCCATACTGTACATGGAAGAATCCTAACATGCAATTAACAAATCATTTATATATCCTACTCGTGTTCTCTAGATCAAACATACCCTAATACAGCACTTCTGAAGTAGCTGTAGCTTTTGGTATGTTCGTTTTCTGCTGACAAAATTTTCCAGGTTGCTCAGCTGCTAGTCTGACTTGACACTTAATTGCATAAAGTGTTTTTCTATAAGCCTTAGCGGTGGAAATGATCGTTCACACGTCGCCTGCGACACAGGTGCAACGTGCAGGCATGCAATCATCATTGAATGTATATGACAGAGCAGGGCATACGATAACTCCTGTAAACTGGAAGCAATCCCAGAAACACTGATGACCTTATTCAGTCATTAGCCGCATTTCTTCCAGTAAACATCAGAACTCCAAAAATCTGATGACCCAAATTGGGCATAACTTAATTACACACTGAAAACAAAATAGACTTTCCTCTCCTTTCAGAAGTTCTGACCCCAAGGCCCTCATTTCGGAAGTTCTGACCCCAGGGGCCCCTCAGACCTCAAGGGCCCTTGTGCATTGCACAAACTATTGCCATGCCACTGCCCACCAGCCCCAGGTCAGCAACTGTATCACGAATGATCCAAGCAGCTTGATTATATGTAGAGTTGTCTGTAATCAATTTGAAAAGGGCATGAACAAGTCAACCATTTCAAGATGTATCCCTTTAATTAAACAAATGCAAATCATTTTTCACAAATACAGTTCCTCATTTCACAGATATCAAATACAAGCTGCTTATTACTTAACCTGTTGATGCAAATTCTTTAATTCATATATGTGACTTATCAGGACAAAATGAGTCTCAACACACCGTTTTTAAATTTTGAGTTAAGTATTCTCAGTTATGTTACATTATTTTCGAAATGAGCCATTACTCATCAAAATCAGTCAAGCGCTTATAAAGTTACATTTTCAAACATTTCTGACATTCATCATGTAAATAATTTTTTGGAGAAATCTGTATTTTATTAATTTATTCATACATGTTCAGTTTGGCCTTAAGAAGCAACCATAGTGTTTACTTAACCAAACAAAGTGAAACTTTGCACACAGTCTTCTTACATTAACAATTATACCTGCTAATTATACCTGGCATTTTAACCCCTTTTGTACCCTATGACGTACGGCCTGAGTTTGCAATACATAGACGCCTGGTTGCGGAGCAGACAGTGCTATAATGTGTTTATTTGATAGTGTGTGTCACTGTGTCTACTGTAGTGTTATTACACCTCCTATAATGAATGAAGAACTAATTGTCAATTAGCTTGGACACAGTCTATAGGCCCTACTGAGATTATTCAATGCAGATGTAGAGGCCTAGTCAGTATTCTGATGCCGCGTCCCTTAATTCTGCTAAATTGATTCCGATTGTTTCATGTATCTCATCCATCCATTTCTTCCTTGATGTTCTTCCCGCTATCTTTGCTCCCTCATTTGCCTCATCCATTTCCGCCATCCTCATTATCCTTACTGCATACAGATTACATAAGAAAGGAAACAAAATGCATCCTTGCCTCACTACTTTCCTTATTTTGATTCTGTCGGTATCTCCACATTCTGTTCTTATCAGGGGTCATTGCATAATTACGTCACGCTCGAGGGTTGGTGTCCTTGGAAACGTGACAAGGGTGGGTCGAGCTGAACGTGACGTAACGCTTTACAAAATCTTTTAATGAATTTTAAATTAACATTGAATAAGATCTATTCATGCGCTATATCAATTTTTGGTCATCCAACTTCAAATATACGGTACAACGATATTTATTAATTCTACTGGAAGTCATTATGATCGACGTATATAATAGGCCTAATGATCGTTCTACTCAATCTACTGCAACAGTTCTTCTATTACCTCGCTGTCTGCAATGCATCGTTAGGCCTATCTCGTCTGACAGTTAAAACCGAAATAATAATTTTTTAATAATTTAATATTTTGCATTAATAAAAATTATTGCAATGTTAATTATTGCAATTGTTTTCCATTTCTATTTGATACGATTTTAATTAGGGGCCTAAGATTAGAGTAGGCCTAGCCTAATCGTGCACTACCCAAAGTAGGCTACCCATGCAGATTGAAACTACATTTAGGCCTACAGATGTAGATTTTTAAAACAACTATCTAATTGAGCATTAGTTTATGGGGCTTACAATTAAAAGTTGAAAGTTCATTTTTTATTTTCGAAAGCGTAGGCCTATAAAAATGAATAATATTCTAGGCAATCACCGATATGTTCAAGGGACCTATAGATGCTACGGTGCTCAAGGAGCATAGTAGGCTTAAGTTTACAATGGTTATCCATAATATTATAGGGCCTACAATAAATACGTCACGCTATAGGGTCGGTATGGGCAAACGTGACGAAGTGTGACAAGGTGGGCGGGTGGGTCAAAAACGGCCATTTTCCGTGTGATGTAATTATGCAATGACTCCTTACAAAAGGAGGGTTGTCAAAAGAATTTCGTGTGGGAACGTCCCCAAACTCCTTAAAACGGCTCTGACTTTGGTAAATGGCTTTGCTTTGAGGTTATGGCCTTTAGATGTCTTAACCCAACTTTTTAATCTGGCTTCGGTTATTGATATGGTGTAGTATGCACCAAAGAGATCATATAATGATATGATATCTTTGGTATGCACCAGTTTTTGAGTAAGTAATGACTTCTACCCACTAGTAAAAGTCCATTCACTCTGATCTCGATAACATAATTTATTTGGCTTTTGCATGCATTATATTAATAGAGCACATTTGTTTCACTTGAAACTAGAGAAACTTTGCTTAATAAATTAAATATACAACAGGTGACCTTGTGTGTTAAAGTTGATTGTGTTTGATACAATGTTCAACACTATTCAGAAGCGTTACTTAATCTACAAGCAGCAGAAAGAGCGAAAATGCAAAGAGGTGGCGGTCGTCAACTTATGGTCTGCTACATCTGTGGCCGAGAATTTGGCAGCAAGTCCATAAGCATACACGAGCCAAAGTGCCTGGAAAAATGGCACACTACGAATGACCAGCTGCCTAAGGGACAACGGCGCCGACCGCCTCAGAAGCCACAGATGATGCTTCCAGGGGTCGGACCAGCCAACCGTGACCAATTGAACGAGGTAGCGTGGCTGAGTTCACAGGCAAATCTTGCGCCATGTCATAACTGTGGTCGTACATTCAACCCCGACCGACTGGCAGTTCACCAGCGCAGTTGCAAGCCAGGCAAGCCGCTGAAGCCACTTGCAAATCGAAACACCAACGACTTGGAACAGACGAAAGGAGGTGCAAATCGTGGGAATCAGATCGATGTGACGATGCGGCCCGTCGCTAGCATCAACCGTGGAGCCACTCCATCGGATTCCGGCTCCGATACATTGGCCGCCAACAAGCGACCACAGTCAGATGGCAGCCAAGGACCAATGGCAAAGACGGTTCGTGGACCGAACGGTCCACGGCGACCACAACTTGTCGTCTGTTACATCTGCGGAAGAGAATTCACAGTCGCTTCACTGCCAATCCACGAGCCACAGTGCTTGGAAAAGTGGAAAGTAGAGAATAGAAAGCTACCACGGGAACAAAGACGCCCTGTGCCTAAGAAGCCAACGATGCCGGGGAATTCAGGAGACCTCACAACAAGGAATGAGGCGGCAGCACAGTCATTTCGCGACCAGTTGGTTCCGTGTCAAAATTGTGGCCGGAGGTTTGCTTCAGATCGTATTGGAGTGCATGAGAGGATTTGCGTGAAGGGAGGTGGAGGGATGAACAAAACGACACCTGTGACATCACAAAGCCTGCCGAATAACTCGCAGGCCAAGTAGGTTGCAGATTTCTTAAAGGCAATGTATAATGGGCATAAGTGTTTACATAAAACTTATGCTCTGATGCCTGAAAGAGCACAAGCACAGCTTACTTTTCCTTAATTGCACCTTTTAATTCTACGAGCTTATGAGGTTCCCAAAGGGTGCTATTATGAATGTTCTTATACATGCACAGCATTGCACTCATCATCATCATCATTATCCGCATTGCACTCATATCAATTTATTGAATTGCAACATTGTGCAAATAGTAACTGTACAATGTACATAGTAGTTGGTTGGTCCATTAGATTACCCTGCTGATAACTTAACACATTGACCGCCAGGTACATAACTACAGGTATCTGTTTTATAAATTTTTTACGTGTATTAGGCGGCCAATGTGTTAAAGACTAAATAAATTTCAAGGCCCATCCCGGTTGTCTGCCATACAACCCAGATCAATCAAGGGTGTAGTCGTGGCGGGGTGGTTGTGAAGTGAGCCCCTATACGGGCAGCTGGTGTGTGTCATGCCCCACGCCGCCAGCGAGCAGATAGGCCTGCCCGTGATTGGCCGGACCTTGGCCAATGGGAAACTGCATGCTGGTGGCGGTGGGTCGCGACCGCTGGTCGATCTGGTTGTACGGCAGATAACCGAGATGTGGCTTTAAGGCAATTATCTTTTAATCACCTTTACCAAATCTTCATGGCTCAATGATGTCTGTCTTCTTTCGTTGAATTTGGTCGTGTTATGCTGTTCAGTTTGATTTTTAATTGCAATTGCTTTTTCAGGTTTGATCTTTCTTCAAAGACCGATTCAGAAGTAAGACGTTGTTTGTTATTTGCAGTCATGGATTTTGAGGAAAGTTTGTGAAGTCTAAGTGTAATGTAAAGTTTATTACAGTCTCTACGTAGAGTACTGACATCTAGTGTGGTGGTATGTGAAATACTGACATGTGAAGTACTGGTATGTGAAGTACTGACATGAAGTACTTGTATGTGAAGTACTGACATGTGAAGTACTGGTATGTGAAGTACTGACATGTGAAGTACTGGTATGTGAAGTACTGACATGTGAAGTGAACTGTTGTATGTAATAGTACTGGTATGTTAATTACTGTGGTATGCAAAGTACTGTGGTATATGTTCTCACCGAGCATTCGTTGGCCAAAGACTTGCATGTTACAGTGAGTGAGCACTCATGTGGAAAAGCTATTTATTCTTCAACATATCAGCGAAGAGAGCATGTGCCCAATGCGATGGGGAAATTGATGAAGCTTGCTGGTGATGTGTTGAGACTATGATTTTCAATTGGATTTTAGCAGAAACTTAACTCAAGTTGTCAGATGTTGCTTTTGTGATGCCAACGACAGAGAATTCAAATGGAGGAATAATTTTAGATTAGGTCCTAGATGTTTTAATGTTGTAGTGACAAACTGCTACGATTGTGGGACACATGAGCTAATTGGTTAAATTCGTCATTATGATTCGGTTCCTATTTTGCAGGAGTTAAACATGAATGCGGCATTTTATACGCAAGTGACGAAAAAGAAAAAGCCGGCATCAGATATCGAAATCAATAGACCAGCAGAAATTAGACAACCGCCTATACGAAACGATGAGGTAGGACGAGGACAAGCGATTAAAGTGTTTCTCCTGTTCTTCTAATTATGTTTATTTGACTATTTGTCAGTTTGCCTTCATATATATAAATTCACTGATTATGTTTGTTATGTAAACAAAGTTCAATACTTTATGACCTCTGATTATTTCCCCAAAACTAGTCGCACTCCAATCTATAATCGTCTGTTGTGTAGACCATGCAGAACAAAAGTGCGATGAATATTGAGCTATTGTTACTGTGTAGAAGTTTCTGCATCCCCCCACCCACCCACCCCAGCCAGCTGATTTATTATCTGATGAGATTGGAGGGAGAGAACTGGTCACCCGCCCTCGTATGTATGTATGTATGTGTGTATTTCTATACCGCCTCTTACAGTCCACTACTATTCAGAGGCGGTCCCAACTAC
>JAQFXW010004774.1:0-10835 GCA_034693945.1 Dendrobaena attemsi
ATTATAGTGAAGCACGTGATGTGTACCTCAAAGGGTAGTTTGGATGGGTGTGTTTTCCTTGTTCAAAGAGTCTTAAACGGATGTGTTTTGATTTAGAGACCCATGTGGCTTGGATCATACTCGTTTTTCCTGACATTTATTAGACAAGATCCTTCACCAAATTTAATTTGTTTGCTAAAATTTTCTGCATGCAGTCATTCTTCTTCCGAATGGAATCAGGTTTCAATTGTCTGTTTGCACCATCTGTTGAAGCCATCATAATTATCTCTGAATCAATGCATTCAGGATATCTGGCAATTGGAATTATCCTTTCTCATGGCAGCCATTTGCACTGTCACTAATGGATGCATAGGTTGTCCTGAAGTTGTTAAAGCAATTGCTAGGGGAGCTGACCACCTGGTCTCACTTCAGTTTGGTGTCCCTTATCCAGAAACCCCATTTAATTTAATAATAATTATACTTAGACTATTTACAATAGGACTTAACATGCAATCATTAATGCTCACAGTTACCTAACTAGTACAATTTTAACTTTTTTTAAGCATGGAGAGTTATGCCATCCTGTATAAGTCGCAGGAAGACTGTTCCAAGCACGTGAGCCAGTAAGACGAACGGTCCACTACGAGTGCTAAAGCCGTTGATGCGACATTTTGTATCTTAGGAACAAGGAACAGCATTCAACCACGATTAGGCTGGATTTGACGTTTAGCTACAAGTTATCTGCAGTGTAGGAACCGTACAATGTGTACTGCACATGCAGATCTTCAGATCAATCAATCAATCAATCAAATTTCTATAAGCGCCTCTTCAGGATCCCGACTCAGAGTTGGTCCCAACCCAGGCCAAGCTATCCAGATGGTTAGCATTGGTGTTCCAGAGGTTGTTGCTTTAAGGAACCGTTGTCAATCAGACGTTCTAAACACTTTTTGATATAATGGTTTGAGCAAATTGTCACCGGATACTGAAATTGGAGCTCTTGTGTGCCACGGCTTTTTTTCTTGAGCTTTGTTTAATGAAGTCAAATATGTACAGCACTGCGTTGTTTGTCTAGCTAGCGTTCAAGACCTGAGGATTAAGAGTTGCTTGTCTGTTTGTCCCTTTCATGACTGAGCAATCTGAAAACGTTTTACGGAAGCACGTGCCGTGCTAATAAAATGTGAATTGTGTTAGTTTTTGAATGACGAGGTGTCAATGGAGTATTTGCCTTGTCATCGGTGAGAGAAGAGAGCTATTCTTGATGTTTGCCTGCCCAATCTGCTCAATCCTGATGTGTTATCAAACTGTTCAGAATTCCCATTCCTTCGTATCTGTGAAGTAGGTTTGTTAAGATAAGGGATCATAAGCACTGCACTGTGTACAGATATCATTCAAAATGACAGGCGCAGTGCGAACTCATTTGTTCGCTTCCAGATTGATTAATCCGTGGCATAATTAGAGTCGAACTGGAATCCGGGCAGAAGACCCAACTGAACATTATTTACGTAAAGGCCTAATTGTAAGTAATAATTGGTCCAGATCATTTTATTAATTCAAAAGTGGCAACTTAACAACTGTTATAATGCTTATAATAATTACAACATTTTGCCAGCCGATCAGACAAAATGATCAAAATTGCTATTTGCTACGTTAGAAATAATTCGTAGTCATAAAACTGATTATATTAATCTTCAGACATCTCGGCTCTTGGAGAAGCCTTTGTGTCCTGAGGCAATGTAAAAGTTTAAATAAAAATTTCTGGATTCTGCACAACCCGGGCCCTAATCTCAACCTCGGGCACTGTCCGCTATTGCCCCGGTGTGGTTACGCCACTGTGCAATATGCCGTGATTAACCCACTGTAGAAGAACTGGAGTGAAGTGGAGAGAATGGGACGTGGTTAGTACCATTGAAAATTGGAGTTAATCCAGTGGATGGCACACTGACACGAAGAACCCGAGATCTAAAATCGAGTCACTTAACCTCCCAATTGTGAACTCAACCTTCTTTCGCCAGGTGGCATAGTAATATGAGGCACTTTGGCATTTTGATTTGAACTCTGATTCAGCATCAGAACTAGTGTCGGCAGTGCCTCTGAGCAGTTCATACTAGGAGCGGCAATGCATAAATCCTTAAATACAATACAATCTTAAGGCATGTCTGCTGCCGACAGTACATTGACCAGTCCAGGCTTGATGTACCTTGATGACTAATTTTTCCATTGTTTCAGAAATGCCAGGCTGATTCATCCATTCAACTATATATATATCCATCTCATCAGGTCATCATCTCAGCAGTGTTATCATTCCAGTCTTGATGAAAGAGATGATGAGAGTTTGATATGGATTATTGCTAACCTACATTAACACTGAATTGGGTATTCCTTTACCACAGAGCAAGATTCCTGATGTGAATGAATGTTAGTCTTGTATCCGGTCTATGATTTGTAAGGCAAATATGTAGTAGACAATGGGACTAGTTTGGTCCTTTGGATTTCTTTTAACTAATGCAAGAAAAGTAAAATTTTCAATTTTCTTTCTGTAAAACTGCCTGGCCTTAACCTGCGGTCTTTCACTTACAGATAGACCGAAGGTCAATTTGGGAAGGAATCAAGTCAAGATTTTCCTCTTATTTCAAGATATCAATCTCTTACTTGCTTGTAGTGTAATATAGGCCTAGATCTTTAAATAATTTCTCATAACCAGTAGTCCCACTCTCTGTTTGGAGACATCCCAAGATCATGGTAACAAATCCTAACTTCATATCCTTGACGCCTGTCATAAGGGCAAAGCCCCTATACCCGGGGCCCATGCTTCATATGTACAGAGGAACTCCAGGACTATAACCCCTAGTAAGATTCCCAAGATTGCTCTGAACTCTGAAGCATTCTAAGATTCTCTCCAAATCCCAAGATCTTTGGAAATTTCTGAGGCATTGGGAGCACTGCTCATAACTGGACAAGAGGGGCACGGAGGAGCATCCCTTAGTAACGAGTGGGGGTTGGTGGGATGGGTGTTGGGAAGAGGAGACATAAATCAAGTCCCTGGAGCCACTTTGTTGGTGTCAGTTTCAGCATCCAGTCAGATGCTGAGCTGGCTGTGACTTGGAGGGCGCATAATATCCTTGGATGGTCTTTGCTTATTGTTGCTCTTTACTAATGCATGGTTCACAGCAGGCGTTCTGTTTGTGAGACTTAAGGACCACTGAATGTCTGAAACAGCCTAGCACTGAGTGCTGAATTTATGGACTAGCCTGTGAACATGAAACAAGGATTAATTGATTTCTGTTGAATCTTTATGAAAGAACTTTCTGTGACAAGGGATAGGCACATACGGGATTTGACAACAGTTTCTGTGGTCCCTTTGGTGGGATATTGAACACAAAAGGGGAACTGAACAACCTACTGGATCTTTGAAAGCCCAACAGTTGAATGCTCTATTTCAGGGATGGCGAACCTTTTTAACCCAAAAACTAGTTTTTAAAGAAAGTCAATAATTTCGTGTGCCACTAGGTCAAGCTCATGATAATGGCAGACAATCGCAGACATCATCAACTAATTTGAGCATTTGACATGATCAAATTTGAAAGTAATAGCAAGCCCAGGTCCTCTGTGTGCACGAGACGGTGCGTATCTGATAGTAGATGATGAACTTGCATGGCTCAAAACAATAACTATGCCTTACAGCCCAGTTAGGTCAAAAATATAGTGACTATTGTTCTAGTGGTCTATGCTCACCATGATAGTAGTAGGCCTATTGTTACGCTTTAATGACTCAACTAAGATATGGCATAAATCACAATGAAGCTGGAAAGAGATCATTTATTGGCTTTATTTAAACGAAATATTGGAACAAAGTGAAAAATATTATGAAAATTTAGTTGCACAAAACTTCAGGTGGCGTGCCAGGCAAAATCGATTGGCGTGCCAGGTTGGGCACGCGTGCCATAGGTTCGCCATCCCTGCCCTAATATGAATTAGTCATAATGCATGATTGCATGTATGTATGCCATTCATGTATATATGGCATGCTTTATTAATCTCTTTCCAGGTGGACTTCTGATCAGGCTGTCCGACTACTGCTTGACAACACAGCACTGCCAGAAACAGACATCAGAAATGAAGTCCGTCGCTACATCATTTGGCCTGGTCAGGTATGCCAGTTAAAATGTTACAGTATACATCAGTATTCAGTAGATAAGGATAAACTAAAGGACACCTACATGTAGCTTAGAAAAGCAGCGCATCGGCAATGTGACTGTGCTTGAGAAATCCCTCGTAAAGTTGTACAAATTATGATGCATTGCATTGGGAAAATATGTTTTGGTTAAGATTGCATGAGTTTATAAAAATGATAGATGCACCGAAACAGGTGTAACTATTTTATAACTACACTACATTTTGTAATGTTGCAACAGCTTGCTTATGCTGATGTTGGTTGTTAGATGTCAGTCATTGTTGGATAGAAATGAAATAGATTTTATGAGCAAGATTAGTCTTGCTGCATGAAGTTTGACAACAGACCATTTGCTATATCTGTGCATCTCTGCAAGTATTAGGCACAGACCTGTATTGTATAGCTATGCTACAAATTCTGGTAGTTGTGTTTTCTCAGGCTTGTGCATACAGAATAGGAGAACTGAAGATAAGAGAATTACGTCAGAAGGCAGAAACAGAACTGGGTCAGTTTATTGTTTATTACTGCTGTCTTTGCTGACCTTGTGAGCCAGAATTATATTTCATTTTCCTATTGTTTACTGTCTTTTGGACAGTTTTGGTTGCCCTTGTGACTAGAAAGAAAAGTGCTCAGTTGTGAAATATTGTTTTGATGTTGAACCTTTTAACAGCCATAAATAACCTATTCAAATAGGTCATCAAAAGAGCTGAATAATTAATGACACGAGAAGACTTTTCTAGCTATCATGATAAGCTGATATGATACAAGTGGCTAAAGGTAAGAGGTCTTGGAAAGTAATTGACCAAAGAAATTTCTTTTTGGGAGTAAAGTTCATGTAAATATGAGTTGGACCACCGGTGGTCATGTCAATTATATTGGTTGATTTGAATTTAAATCAGCTAATATTGTTGGTGTAGCGTAGTTTATTTGTTATGCTTGGGTGATTATATCTCTACAACTTTCATTTGTTGTTCTGAATTGATATTTGAATGTAGGCGATCGTTTCGACATACGCTTTTTTCATGAGGAGATCTTGCGATATGGAATGATTCCCTTGATTGTTCTGGAACGTTTGGTCAATGCATACATCATGAAACAACAGCCAAAGAAGTTGGGTAGCGACATCCAATAAATCGAAGCAGATTGAGATTGCAAGTGCCTTCCATCATAAAAACAACTCTAGGCTTAAAGATCTCCTGTGCATCGATCGACTGTTTTCAATGCAATGTAAACAAAATTGTGTTGCTTAGTACTTCGATGAGAACTGGATGAAAGTTTCATACGGTCTGGAATAAGCCGTTACAACATTATTAGAAAATTTACAATTTCCCTTGTTTATATCCAAGATACTTTCAGAGATACTTCATCGCAGAGCTGGACTGATCGTTATTTTATATCTTTACAGCTCTGTTAAGACCAAATCGTTAAAAAGTTATCTGACGAGTTTTTTGTCTACATTACAGAATTATAATTATTAAATGAATGTGGTTATACTTCTAATTGGTCTTATATTATTCATTGAACACCATCTGCATTTATTGCATATAGTGCCTATATGACTTGCAAAATATGCCAAGCTTGAATTAATCATGTGTTCACATGATTAAAAGTTCTGAGACGTCCAATATCGGTGGTTCCAATACTGTCATGTTGGTCGGTCGAACGACTTTGTGCTGACAGTGACTTTAACATTCAAAATGTTTTAAGTGCAGCGGCGGATCTAGAAATTCAGTAAGGGGGGCCCCCAAAAACTTCGCAACTCATCTTCCAAAAAATCAGAAGATTTTTTCAACAATCATACATTTTCTTATTTTCTTGATAAAAATACATTATGGTTAAATTGGGTGTAAGTTAGGGTGTGGTTAAGAATTTTAAAGAGGACATTAGCGCGTGAGCGCGAAATTTTTTTGACCTTTTTTTAATGCAATATCAGGTGACACATGGTATTTGGACACCGCTGTAATTTATTTTGGAGTCCATGTACGCATCGCTAATTTATTTTGGGGTCCAATCAAAAATTATGGACGACGCCCATATTTGTGAATGCATAAGCTTTCATTTAACAACAAGCGACTATCTTTGCTCTAAACAAACGTCAGCACTGTGCGCACTGCTCATACACTATTTATGTAGCGCAGTAGGTAACTAGAAAATGTTGTCTGCAGTCTAACAAACAATTCGATATAAAATTAAAAAAATAGGTTACTTGCTTAAGTTGCTTTATTATTGAGGATTTCATTTAAATTTATTATTAATTTTAAATGGATTAGCGTTGAAATTAGGGTTAGGGTTACGGAATGAATTAGGGTTAGGGTTATGTCTAAGGGGGGTCCCTTAGATCCGCCACTGAAAAAGACACTGATCAGACTAAGAATATTTAAGGAAAATGGGTTTGAACTACATTGTATTTAGCATGCAATCAGTCGATCATACATGCAAACATGTAAACGTAAACATACCTACAATACGAACAATAACATAAAATAAGCCTCCTTGCCTACAGGGTGGGCCAAAAAATGAACCCTACTACTTTTTTACCAATATTTCCGCCAAAAGTAGGAATGTTTATATAAAATTTTACAGACTGAGAGGCAATTCGTATTTACGCGTAACTTTCAAATTTCATCAAAATAATATTATGTCAAACAGAAAAAAAATTACTCAACTCTTAGTGACGTAAATATTTCAAACTCAGCAAAAGTTACAGCACTTTTTTGTGTAACGCATTTTGCACTACACCTGTTTCATTCATCAGAATTCAGATACCGTAACTTCTTTATACGTTGGAATATATTGATAGAATTTGGCCGTAATGTGTAGATATAAATTACCTTTAAGCCTGTAAAATTTCATTAAATTATTTAAAAATTTGACTGAAATATCACGCCAGTTGAACCATAAAAAAACAGTTTTTGAGACATCAGAAAACTGAGGGGTGCGGTGTGCTCACTAAAAGTGGAATAACTTTTGTTCTGTTTGAAATATCTGTATGAAATCTCTTTGACAATAATACGTAAATATGAAGTGCCCTTCAGTCTGTAAAATTCTATGTAAAATTTCTACTTTTGACAAAATTATTAGCCAAAAACGTAGGGGTTCCTTTTTGGCCCACCCTGTACATAATTATGCATAAATTTATAACTATAATAAAAAAATTATAATCCAGTAGGCCCTATACTAAGAATTTCAACGCTGCTGCTAACTGAAAAACATGTACTATAGGCCTATATATATATATATATAATATATATTAATAAAGGCTATAATTATATGGCCTATGTATTCGACGATTTATTCGCTTTTTATAATCATAAGACGCAACGCGTTCATTTCCAAAATATCAGCATAGCTGACGACCTATCTGCTATGCTTAAACACAGTGGCGTAAATCACGGCGGAGGGGGCAGAAGGAGGCTGGCCCCCACAAAGTTTAGAGTGGGGGACAGCAATGCCGTCCCCCATATCCAAGCTTACAAGCTTCTTCAAACGTAAATTGTACAGTGTGTAGACTACCTTTCGTGCACAGAAGCATACGGGCGTAGGCCTACACGTTAACTCACCTCACAAGATATTTTCCTAATACAGTCCGTTCTTTAGAATTTCTACAGACTGTTGTGTAACGAGTATGCTCCGGTATACAGCGTGTACCAGGTATTTTTTAGCGTGCTGCTTTACACAAATGTGAAGTTCTAAAAATAATTGTGTAGTTGTAAAAGCTGTTTTGTGCAGTTTGAAAATAGTAAAGAAAAGACAAAACATAATGAACTTCATTCGGCTTCAAATTATCAAAATTTCTTTGGCTTCTGGGGCTCAGCTACGTCTGTATCTCTCTTAAGAGGATGTGCAGCACACGTAGAAGACCTTTGTTTCGTACGTCTTTGACATATTAAGTTATAGTCGTATGGTAAAAATCATCATTGACAAATTGGAAGTAAATAAGAGCCCAGAATGTATTCCATTTGGCGTCGAATTATCTAATTTCGTTGGCTTCTGGGGCTCTGCCCAGACCCCGCTAGATCGATATCACTTTAGACGATGTGCAGCACAAACGGAAAAATAACCTGGGGACCGTTTAAACCTCAGATATAGTGGGCAGATCAAAATCAGCACTGACAAATTAGAAGTAAGAGCCCAGAATGTGCTCCATTTGGCATCAAATTATCAAAATTATTTCGCTGGCTTCTGGGGCTCCGCCCCGGACCCCGCTGGGGTAGCCTACGGCGCTCCCTCAGACCCCCTAGTCGATTCGGCAGGGGCACATCCCCTCCCCAAAATCCACTAATTCCTTCACTCTCCTAATTCACCTGACAGTTTTACCTCTCCTCCGCCTGCTCTCTCTGATGCTTTCCACACAATAATGTCTCAAAACCGAATTCCTCAAGTTCTAATTTTACTCCTGCTCCACCAACGCCAACCGTAATCACCAATTTCCAGTCTCCTCAGCTTGAATTCCCAGGATTTTGACCTGGCACCGGAACACATGAGAAGCTAATATCCTATTGCGGATTTGAATTGGCATAGCGCCAGTGAACAAGCTGGTGATTGGTCTCCTCCCCGACGTGTCTTTTGTGGGCGATGAGAAATTCTCGACGATTTACATTATGTTACATTACATTGCATCACAGTGTCTGACACAACGCAACGCTTGTCGAAAGCTGTTACGCTGAGCACAGCTCTTTAAAAACCCAACGTTTAACCATTTCGAAAACGATAGGCTTACGACATTAGCCTCAGTTTTTGTTGAATTAGAATTATCATTGTACGTGCTTGAACCATGAAGTGGTTTTGATTGCGTCAGAATTGACCACAACACAAACACGCATTGACCACTAATAAAAAAAATACTGTATTATTATTGTATATTGGCCCGTGCGCTTTTTGGGCTTCGTTCGGATGTCCGTCTTGTGGGAATATAGATTGCATGACACTTGTCGGATGACGTGGCTGTACTTGGTCCCTCTTGGCCTCTCTTCCCTCAGCTCTTGTCTGCTGCGTCATCAGATCAAGGGCCCTTCTCCGAAGAGGACGTTCCCGTCGACAGGCGCTATACAAATGCGTGCTATTATAATATATTATAGGGTCATAGACCGTTATAAATGCATTTTGGGCATATAACGGACATTTCAGCATTATAGTTATGTATGTATATATATAATTATATAGACGTAGGCCTATATAATATGCATAATAGACAATGAAGCACATACATAATTCAACATTCACACGTATACACACACGTACATAGGCCTACGCACGGACCTACACACACAAACGCATGCACGCACACTTCTAGGGTCTTCCGATCTACGGAGAAGCATCGAAGTATTTCATCGAAGTATTTCTATTGAAAGCGAATAGAATAATAATATAAATACCATTGGGAAACAGTGTGCATATAGGACCAACAGTAGCCTACATGCCGCAGTTATAGAGTAACTTTCGCTGACATTCTGAGAACAAGACGATAGCTCAAGAGAGACAGAGAACACAAGCAGATATAATATGTCTTTCGGGTCCTACAATCAATTGTGTGGGTTTTTTTGATAAATCGAGGCCGTAGAAGAAGAAGAAGTCTGAGATTGGGTTATAAAATAATCCTCGTTGTCTTTGACTTTTTTTAACGCCAATCATCTTCGTTATGAAGGCGTTGTAAAATAAACGTATATAATATATTTGTTTAATGACATTTTTAAGTTGTTTCCTATCATCCTATGTTTAATCAGCGACAGACGGCCTTCATGTAAAGCATAATTAAGTCTACTAAGAGACCTTCGTCATCTCCCTCCTTCTTTATCCAGATTTGAGACTGGCTACACCAGACCAGAAAATGACAGCATCTGAGTGAAAATGTAAGTGGCAATGACAGAAGATAATCAGGTTCATGACCTCGTCACTTGGATAACATCGGAAGTGAATGCATGGGTTGACAGCAGAACGATGGCTTTGGTTAGACTCTCGAGCGATTACACTTTGACCTCTGTTCGAACTCTTGACCTTCTGCAGAAGAAGTCGTTTAGCGACAAGACAACCGGTCAGTCAATCGACTGAACCTTCTTCAACGCTCGGTGAAAGAGTTAAACGAGGATACAACAAACGATAAATTACTTTTTTAAAGTTTATGGCACACTATTTTCAGTTACACTGTAGGCCTACACGAGTATAAGCCTAAGTCTGACATGGCTATATTATAACAAAAGTTATAGGCATATAAAATTACATACAGACATTTGTAAAGTGCCTCCTGAGAACGTCTGATATTGACTGCATGCAGGGTCTGTATTATTTTAAAAATGTCCCATGTGTGTCAATCAAAAACATTGATGTTGCGAACTATTATGATTACTAGATTTCCGTTTGCTTAATGTACTCTAGATTGAATTTCTGTCTGTCTGTTGATTTATTTATTTGCTTATTCCTTTCCAAAAGATGTCTTACACTCTAGTAATCTTACCTGGTGCTATGAAAATGACTAACCCTGTACTTACATAATTCTATGCGATAGGCCTACGTTATGGTGTTTAAACTTATTGGTTGTTTTAATGATTAATAAACTGATGATACTACTGCATTGGTAAGGTCGGATTTCTACGTTATGGCGTTGGTTATTATTACCTGGTGCTATGAAAATGACTAACCCTGTACTTACATAATTCTATGCGATAGGCCTACGTTATGGTGTTTAAAC
>JAQFXW010004775.1:0-10834 GCA_034693945.1 Dendrobaena attemsi
ACCCGGGTTTCGATCGTGTTTAAACCCGGGTTTTCGGGTTTGAAAAAACCCCGGGTTACCCGGGATCCCGGGTAGCATAAACCCGGGTTTGGATTCCCTAATACTGACTTGATGAGAATGGAATGTCGATGGTTGCCACAGAGTATTCTAATTGAGACAAAGACCAATTTCATACATTATTTGCAGAAGTGGTTCAATAGTGCCAGTAGTTTTAATAATGTTGAGTTGCATTAATTTAAATATGTGAGATAAGAGGGCTTTCGATGGCTGTGTCGCGTGCTAAATGGATTCCTATTTCTCTCCTGGGAATATGGCATTATAAATATGTGTCCATTGTTATGCTAAGCTTAGTAAAAATTTGTTCCTCACTCATTGTTACCAGGTAAAGTTTCAGTTGCCTGGCAACACTGGTGATGTCATCTGCTAGATCATTTGGCATCCATTCCAATGCATCATTCCAAGTGAACGCCCGGAACGGCAACCATGGAACGGTCCAGGCATTTGCTGTGGCTCCAAGCGGTAACCAGTATCCAGTCGAGGTGCTGAAGAAGAATGGCGTCTTTACGGCAAACTTTACTCCAAATGAAACTGGTTAGTCTGTTTAATTCACTTGTAGTTCAAAGTGACATTACTATGGATTGCAAACACGTGCTAGTTTATAATTATTCAAGTGATGAATAGTTGACTAAAGGTGACTAGCAAATAGAAAAGTAGTCGGCAAGCCGGCAGACATTTGGGGATTGTGGGCTAATAGGCAGAGTAACAGAAAGTGAGGAGATATATAGTGACAGCCAGAGGAACAGAAGAAGACGGGCAACTTGATGTCATGACAATGAGAAAGGCCAAAATACAAGAGAGAAAAAAGTTGTTAGATAGCAGTGGCACTTAATAAATGCACGTTTTTGCTCCGACCCATTTCGTTATGCTTCGTGTCCAGTGAACCGTGATGGCCTGCTAAGAGCTCCTCGTATTTCAGTTGCCCGCTGTGTTGCAGCTAACAACAGTCCCAAAAGCCCTTCAGTCATGTACTGGCTGAGCTGAGCTTATTCTTCGTCACAGACCATATCCCCTTCAGCAGACTCAATCCCTCTACACACTTTACACAGCGAGGCATGCAGCCGTGGTCGAGCAAACTGCCTGAGCGACAGGGGCAACCGTACTGTGGGCAACCAGAATTTGTGTCGTTTGTTTGTCGTAGGTGACTGGCTCATTTCAATCCTGCACGAAGGCAACCACATTCCTGAAAGTCCGTTCAGAGTCCGCGTACGCGATCCATCGGAAGGAGTCAAAGTTTACGGCCTGGAAAACGGCATGACGCAAAGACGTGCAAACTTCTCAAGTTAGTTATCACAATTCTTGTTCTGATTTGCTATGTTCTGTAGCAAATAGCCATGTATAAGATGTGCTTTGGTCTAAACATTTTGACAGTATCAATGGCATTGTGCCAAGGATAAGATTTTTTTTCAAACTGGACTGGTACAATTTAGAAGGCATTGGATTCTGGCCAATGACGATAGGCCTCCATAAATCAGTTCTTGTTCCCCCGACTTGTCATTAATCAACTAGGTCATCTTGGCTACTAGAATCATTCTTGGTGAACAAACTCTTTCAGTTGCTGAAGCTAGATTTATGACTGGGTCTCTTTATCATATATATTATATAATATTATGTAGTTTTGCTCAGTCACATATATTCTCAAGACGTAGCTCTTTGAAATTGGTTATCCTGCCTAAGCTGCGTCTCTTGGTCTCTCGTTCGTGGGCTAAGCCGTTGGATGTTGATTGATTATGACTTGCTGTTGGTGCTCTATTGATTGATATCTGGTGCATAATATGATAGTAATAATGATAATAGTTGTAGTAATTACAGTATCAGCAGCAACAACTAAACAATAATAATTATATTATTGTAAAATGATTAAGTGCATTCTTGTCTTACTCACCATTGTGAAGATTCAATCCCTTGATGAATACCAAGGTCATATACATGTAGCAACTTTCCCTGATTTTCAATTTCCTTCCAAGCTCAAATCAGTACTAAACTGATGACAGAGACAACTTGGCCAATAAAATGTATATGCCTTTACTCCTGAACTTCTGTGGATTGTGTTCATAAATGTGAATTGGCATGAATTGCATGGCGTTTAATTGGAACTGGAATAGTATAGTTTGAATTGAATTAGTTTTCATTTGATTCATTGAACTAAATACGTGTAGTTTGAATTTGTTGTGATTGCTAAAAATTGAACTAGGGCAAGTTTTAAAGTTGTTTAATTATTTTGTTAGTTGAGACGTCTGAGCCGTCGAGTGGTGAGCTAACTGTTGAGATCACGTACAATGGCCGGTTTGTACCAGCGCAGATCGAGGGAGAGGGTCCCAGTCGCTACCACATCAGTTTCAATCCGATCGGAAGTGGAACGTACATTATTCGTGTTTACTTTTCGGGAGTTGAAGTCCAAGGTAAGTAGTGCACCTTAAGGGAACCAACTTCATAGTCGGCAATAAGTGAAGATCAATCATTGATGATTTAAGAAAGTGTCTAAATGATCATTATAATGATGATTACATGAACAATTCTCAGGGAGTTGACATTTTGGATGATCTCATCTGTAGGACCCATATTCACCCATGCCTATCAGACACTTTTTGCATTTCGAATCCTTGTGACCGTGGTTTAAGATATCCAAGTGTGCATGATGTAGTAAAGAGCACTGCTTAGGCTTACAGGATAGGATGCATCACTGCATAAATTATATATTTGTATATTATATACAAAATTATGTTGATGTAGTTACAGTTGTTTGAAACTGTTGTAATGCTTGCTTACCATTTGAACATACTTGTAATACTATTATGTTAGGACAGCTAACTCGAAGAGCTGGTCACCTTGGCGCATTTAGTTAAGTCATACCAGTTAAGTTTTGGAAATATCTTCACATACAGGTTATAGGAAAACATTTCTCCATTGGTTGCTTTATATCT
This sequence comes from Dendrobaena attemsi, assembly GCA_034693945.1. Lineage (NCBI taxonomy): Eukaryota > Metazoa > Annelida > Clitellata > Crassiclitellata > Lumbricidae > Dendrobaena > Dendrobaena attemsi. The sequence continues at coordinate 2,982 of JAQFXW010004775.1, forward strand.
CAAGCTGGGCTGACCCTGTTAGCGGAACGGTTCGTACTTTTGGGGTTACCCATTGTTCACTTTGCTTGTATATTTTTTTCGTTTATTTCCGTGTCTATATAACTGTCTTAGTGAACAATAAAGATATTGATTGATTGATTGATTGACTTGTGTGGTGGGGAATCACAACCCATGGTGATTTGGGAGACTGTAAGCAATACTTATCCATCCCATAAAGCACAATTTCCTTCTGATGAAAACCACTTTTTCGGCTATGTGGTAAGGCTGTTGGCCATCTCTTTGTGGCAGTTCTAGAGAGCAAAGGGCATGACATGCTAATGCGGGTGAAGGTCAACAGTTATGCAATGTTACTCCAGGCTCATCATCGAGTCATTCCTTCAGTGGATGTTACTACTGTATTAGGGTAATGTCCATCACTAGGATGGTGCATGGATCTCCCACCTGTCTTTAGCTAATAAGTTTTTGATTTATATGCATAAATGGGAACCAATTTGATCATTTCATTAAAGAATATGCTGTTCTGTAAATTTGCACTATTCAGTTTTTATCAAAATTAATGTCAAGTATAAGTTTCCCTGGTTTTTTAAAGCAAGCTTGTGAGAGCAGCCCATTATCAGATAGAAAAGGAAGTTGAAGTTAGTCAAACTAATATCTGACAGAAAGCAGGGACGTCCTGGTCAACGTATATGCTGTGCAAAACATGGTAGACACTTTTGTGATGTTGTGTTTGAAATGGAAAGACTTTCGTTTTTAGTTAGATTTGAAAATTCTGAATAATGTCTCTTCTGATCTCAATTCAGGCTCACCGTATACAATGGAGGTAATTGATGCAAGTGATGTCGTGGCGACCGGAGACGGCTTGTCATTTGCGGAAATTGGTCGAAGGTCAAGTTTCTTCCTCAATTTAGGAATTAATGGTTCTGCCGCCGACATCAAGGTCATCATCACATGTACGTAACACAGCAGTCTTAATCGTTATGCTTCTTTACAGTTTATCAGCTTAATTAATGGCAAATACTTGATTAGCTAAGCTGTGATTTTTTTCAACCTGCTTACTGGTTGAAAAGCTAACAAACCGAGGATACCTTTGTGTAGCTGGGCACGACACTGGGTTAGAAAAAAGTGATCTGCTGTTATGCAACGTTAGGCACGGTGGGTGAATGTTGAAAATGTGCAGTTGGTGCAAGATACTGTATTGGTTGTGTATTGTATTTAAAGATTTATGTACTACTTCTCATAGTATGAACTGTTGAGAGGTGCAACAAACTACTGCGCTGACATGTCCAAGCGCCTCGTTTATTATGCCACCTGCAAGTGAAGATTGAGTCTACGTAAGGAAGGCTTCAGGACTCAAATCTTCAATCTTATATTCATACCAGTGTCTTATCCAGTATTCTAATCCCCTCCCTGTAAGTGAAGTACTTGCTCCAGGTCCTTATGCAGTGGCTTGAGATGGATTCGAAACTGGAACCTTCCAGTTACAAGGCACCGAAAACACCACTACACCATCATGCCCACAGAGCATTGAGTGAAGATCGAAGATGATTCTAAGGTTGCCGACAGGAGAGGATAAGGTGCGGAAGAGGGGAGATCTGTTGGAAAAAGTCAGAAGGATAGGTTCATTTTGAGACCGAATCTTGCCCACCTCTGGCTCTGAGCTACAGTCTTATGTGCATTGCTTTAATTTATGTAATGCTTTTTAAATTGGGCTCATGGTTATTTGCCCTTATACATGATTAACAATTAACTATGACTTTATCAAGAAATTGCAATATATGACAGGAGGTAGGATGAGTTTGGTCAAATCGAATATGTGACAGACATATAAGAAACTCTGTTGGCTGGATGATCTCAACCATGGAAGTCGGAATAGCACGTCTTGGGTGAATGAAAAGCAAACTGAACTTGAGGGAGGGAGTGACCCAGGGGTACTTTTAAGATGGTTCACTTTCTCTTCACAGATGATGACAAGGTAGTAAATCTTGCAATGACAGCTGTGGGAAATATTGAAATAGTTTGTTGAGAAGAATCCAGGGCACATGTTTCGTTTGTACCATGAGAACTGCTTTTAGCTTGAATTGATGATCTGCTGAACTTGTTTTGTATATCGGTTAGGTATCTGTTGTATTTTTTTGCTAAGGTGTAATGTGTGACAGTAATATGTCACCTGGTCTGATGTATTTTGCTCCTGCCGTTTACTAGTGAACATTTTTATCATGGGTGTATAATATTACTCTGGACTACATGTTCTCTGCTTGTTATGTGCTCTGACTGATGCCATTTTTGTATTGGTACATTTGAAGCATTTTTTGCTAATTTTTGTCTCAGATTTACAAATCAGTTCAGATAGCAATAAAGCTCCCATATCCATCTTAAAGCCTTCTTATAATTTATTTTGTCATAAAATTTGTTTTCCGATGTGTAGTCAATGACTGACTGACCTGACTGAATTACTGACAGGCTGCCTGGCTGACTGGTGACTGATTGACTGACTGACTGATTGACAACTAATAAGCTACAGAGAATTTTATTTATTTTATTTATTTATTCACACATTTCTATACCGCCCCTTCAAGTCTCCTACTACTTGTAGCAGTCCCGACTACAGCCCGGAGGTGTGTCGGAGTTTACACGCCGAAGCGCAATGAGCACTTGTGAGTGAGGAACTTGCTCAAGGTCCTTACGCGGCGGGTAAAATTCGAACCTGCTACCCTTCGGTTGCAAGGCGGCGACCTTCACCACTACACTACCGCGCCCCACAATGTATTACACCAGTTTGTAATTGTGTGTGTAGTATGTATATGAGCTCATCCAGCACCTTTGTCGTACCTGAGAGTAGTGTTCAAATGCAAATTGCCATCAGCTTTGATGCAGACAATTGTTGCTAGAATGTAGCCCTCGACACTTCGAAAGTTAAGTTTAAGAAAGAGATTAGTGCCACGTCAAATGAATCTGCATGTTGTAATTTGAATTTCAATAAATCGGTTTATGGTGACTCAGACCATATGAATAGGTTGTACATTGTTCAAACCTAAGGCAGCTGTTCTCAACCTGTGGTCCAGTGGTTTGCGGGCATGTGCCAGGGGGTCCGCGAGCGGGTGGCAGAAGAATAAATTTTGTTTTATGAATTTTGAAGCTTAACATTTTATGTTTCTTCGTAGTTGAAAGGCAAAGAAAATGTGTGAAAATGTCGGTTTCAACTAAAAACAGGTCCTCAAGTTTTGGAGGAAAGAACCATGGGAATTCATATAAACTAATTTTGAAAATACAGTTTTTGTTATAGGGAAGCCAATACGGTAGTCAATCCTACTACTAAGAAACACATGAGAGCAAGTGCAGGTGAATGACAGATAAATTGTATGAGGTAGTTACTGCAATTGAAAAAATCAAGTTTGTCATACAGAATTTTGGGTTTGGAAAAAACAAGTTCTTGGTCGAGAAAACCCGAATATTGCAGACATGTATACACAAAACAAAAGAAGTCCGCAGATATAGTTGTAAAATTTGTGTGTTCTCAGCTACTGCATATAAAATGCATCTTCGATGCATGAAAGCACAGATGAGTTGACTGCTTTCAATTTTGTTTCCGGAGCTGACTCAAGGCATTGCAGGGGTCAGGACAGTTGCAATGTCTGCAGTGTACCAGGTTTACACCAAATGAAGTTCAAACATGCACCTCCGAGGTATCACTTCTAGTGCTGCTTGGAATAGCATTATGCCTAACGAAAGTATAATACTGGACTTTGAAGTGTTGACTGAACGAGCACTTCAGGTTTTCACATTGACCGTATAACATATTGCTCGAAGTTGCATACTAAACATGACTTTATATTGATATCTGTTTGTTTCTGTACATTGATATGGTACCGTAATCCTGTGGACGCTTTCAGAGCCATTCTTTAGTACACCCAGCTGCATAGTTGAAATATAGCCACTGTTCATTTAGCATTGTATTTTTTTTTTCAATAAGGAAAGAGCCATGTCAGAGGACGCACACGCATAAACACGCGTCCACTGGTCGGTTAAGATTTAATAGCGGTGTTTGTGTGTTATTTTCTAGCGCCTCGTGGTGCTGAAATACCGGCTGCCGTACTGGACAACAGAAATGGCAACGTAACAGTTGAGTTCATTCCTACAGAAGTTGGTGAGAAAGCTTCATTACGAGTATTGGCTTATTATTGTAGAAGAAATCTAAGTAGACCTACACTCGCTGGAAATCTGAATGTTCCTTGTAATCAACTTACTCAGACAAGACATTCCTTGAATAACACTATCTTAGGATATTTACACTTGGATATTATTTGATAAATATCAAACGAATATGTCTTTACACTTTAAAATCTGCCTTAGTAGGCCTATGTCTCTTTCCTTGCATGTCAGTCTTTGAAGCTACGTAGCTGCCTTTTTTTGTATGTTTGCGTCATCTAGGTTTTTCTGTTTCATTGAGATCTGAGATAACTCCTAATGCTCAAAGAAATGAATGTTTAATTTAAATTTTGAAATGATGCATTGTGTAAGTTGTATTATTGCGTTAATTGTAAACAATATTGAATTTGATGAATAGGTGAACATCAGGTTGACGTTTACTACTTTGGAAAGCCCGTCGCCAGGAGCCCTTTCCATTGCCAGGTGTTCGACAGGACGAAGATTAACGTCATGAATCTACCTAACACTGGTGCAGTGGGAAAGCAGGTCGAGTTCGACAGTAGGTGAATTTCAATATATTCAGTGTTACAGGGAATATGTACAGTCAGGAAATATGTGTATACATTCCCTGTTTTGAATTACGAGACCTTTAGAAGTAATATCTGCAAATATAGGCCTATATTGTTTATTGTTCTCTTGATTTTGATAATCCTTTCTCTTTTTAAAATGCTTTTTGTAAAATGTCCAGATGCACGAATAATATGTCTTTACATTATGTACATTGGTGCATGTATAAATTTATGCACATACATGTATATTTGTCACGGTGTATTAATGTATTACTGTCGTGGTATGAGTTACCTCTCACGTTTTGTCATGCATGGACTGCCAAATAGCATATGAGTTAACTGGTACCTTGCATTCAAAGTATCATTAGAAGTCCCAAGTGAAATATACTTATGTGCATTGGTGCATGCATGTATGTATGAGTTGTTGCATACATATACATTAATAGTCACGATGTAGTAATTTATAACTATGGTATGAGTTATCTCGCATTTTTCATCTTGGATTGCTAAGAAACATAGAAGTTAAGTTGTGGCTCCTGTTTGAAGCAATTGAAGTGTTGATGGAAGTCCTAACTGACATGAATGAGTTGCCTGTTTCAAGGCACATACCGTAAACATGATTCATGCAGCAAGTTAGCCAAATACCTTTTCATATTGCATTCAACATGACACAACTGGCATATCAGTGGCGGATTTACCTATAGACACGGGGGGCCGCCCCCCACCCCATGCCCCTGTCGGGTTTGAAATCGGGCCCCCTCGGGCCAATTCTTCAGCTTAATATTTCCTTAATGGAAACTAAAATCACGAACCTTAATAATTAATTATAATACTGAATTTCGCATGATAATAATATTGGCACTTTTCAAATTTATGTGAAATCAGGGGCGTAAGGAGGGGCAGGGAACAGAATGTCCTCGGGCGCAGGGGTAAGGGGGTGCAAAATTGAGTGACAAAAAAGAAAATCAGCAGTGGCAAACTAGAAAATACAACATTCGTCCGAAAAAAGGATGCAATTGTGAGGGCGCAGGTTAAGGGGGAGCAAAATAAGTGAAAGAAAAGAAATTACTTGCGAAAAAAGCAAAATATGACGAATGACTAAAATAAGTCATCGGAATTCTTGAGCTGGAAAGTGCGCACATTTTGTGGTTGCATGGTCTCCGGATGCAGAAGACCATAGCTACCCCACTGCGTGAAATAAATTATATGTTTTAAGCCAGATGTCGTAATTAAACGACCCTTACTTTACCATCTGCTTCTAGTCTTTGACAGTAAGTTCTCTTCCTGTGTTGATTTTGCGTAAAGTTTTGGGTATTTATTTCAGTTTTTCAACAACCTAATTAGCTAAGTTTTTACATCTGATTGAAATAATAATTAAAAGTTAATTGCTACTGAGGCTACTGCTCGCTAGACGATTGCAAAATTTATTAGGAAATTAATATGTTGGTCGTTGGTTTTGATCACATAATGATTCAGCTCAAACCTCACGTGATTAGGCCTACTGATTTCAAACGGTCAGAGCAACAAAATTAACAATATGTCTCTAATTGGTATTTAGTCTCAGCTTGTCCTGGCCATATTTTGGCTCCCCCCTAGATCAGATCCGTCCATCACAGTGGGCTTCCAAAACAGTCTTGGCATGGCCAACGTTTGGTTGTTTTGAATCCTTTCAGTCGGCCATACTTATTTGTTCAACTGGTCTTGCTCCACTTCTAAGAATTTGTAAATTTATAAATTCAGATGACAGTATCTTAACCAAAATCACACATGGCACTTTGGATATCCAGCTAAAATGATTGGCTTTCGGATTGGCCATACTTACAATTCTGTGCCCATGCAGAGACCCTTGTTTTATAAAACTGAAATGACTATCTCGTATTTTATCAAATCATTTCACGTTTTAAGTAGGTCTAAAACTCTAAACCTTTGCTTAAATTAATAATTATATAGATTAATATAATGCGTATACAAGATACATAGCCCACTTTATTGAGGTCCGATGTAATCATAATTAGGCCTATGAATTTATGGTGTCGCATATCGTCACTACGGTTACTTTAACAATTTTGGTATAGGATAGTTTGTAGTAATGGACTACCATACATCATGTGTCTTTGTGACATCATTTCAAGTTCCCACTGAAATTTAGAGTTAAATACCATTTTTGTCCTAGCAAGAATGTGGCTAACCTCAGAATTGACTCTTGCCCTCCCGTGCAAGAAATCCTGGATCCAACACTATGGCATATTGTTTACTTCTGAACATTAGTCTTTAGTTAAAGAAATGATTCAGTCAGAGTTTGTTGTGCATTTAAAAATACTCTCAGTAAGGATCATTGTTAGTGAAGTTGGGTGTTTGATGGCAAAGTATGTTCTGACTATTCTTCTAGGTCATTCGACAACTTCAGTGCCTTTGTCATATGCTGAAATTTGGGTCCTCTTTTGTTGTCTCTGGTTATGTTGTTTGTCCCTCACTTGGTGTCCTGCACTGATCATTCATTATTTCTCTCTTTTGTTGATTCTTGTATACTGTGCTTTGTTTGATATTGGGCGGTGGCATTCCACATTTCAAGGTCGTAGAGAAGGGGGTGTTTTAGGTGTTTAAACACCCACTAAAGTGAAAAATTGGCATTGTTAAAGTTCGTTTTTAGTGTGAAAAGGTAGGAAAATAAGAGTTTTTGGGAGTTAAACACTCCCTGAAATGAATTAATATAGAGGAAAATTTCTTAGGACGTGAAAAACACCTCCCGAAACAAAATCTTGGCTATGGCCTTGCCACATTTACACTTTTATAGGGAACTGGTGGTGTTTTTGCTGGACATGCGCAGACAATGCTCATTGTGTAATATCATACTGTTGTATTTCTTCGTTTCTAAACACTGACACTTGAGATTCATGCTGTTTTCTGGGCCCAAATAAACAGTAGATACTATTGTGCTTTTAGTGTTATATGATGAAGAATAGCTGAATAGGCTTCTTTTTCTAAATACATAGATACATGTGTATACATAAGTACCTTTGTGCATGCATGCATGTATAAATTTATGCATATACATATTTATTGATTTATTTATTCACACATTTCTATACCGCCCCTTCAAGTCTCCCACTACTCAGAGGCGGTCCCGACTACAGCCCG
>JAQFXW010004776.1:0-10832 GCA_034693945.1 Dendrobaena attemsi
GCAGAAATAAAACTTTTCTAGGAATATCAATGCTAATGGGTCTGGTATAGGGCCTACAAACCAAGTATTGAAAAGTACTTGTAAATGTCACGGTTTGAGTGAAATTTTCACTGTTTCTCAGTGAGTTGTGATGTTTTGAAGTATATTGCAACTAAAAAGTATTCGGCGTCTGGGGTGCATTAACCCCATAAAGTATGTGGCAGTTTAAGGGTTAGGAACTTATTTATTTTATGCTAATCAGACGTTATACTAAAATAAGATCATTGGGTGCATTGCATTTGGCTTAAAATAGGAATAATTTGATAGGCAATATTACTTTTTTTACCAGGATAATAAGCTTCTCAATAGCATTTAAATAACTAGGAACAAGTGAAACAGCCACTGCATCACCTTTGTGAGGTACTTAAACAGTGCTGTAGTAGTTTTTTTTATAAATATCGACAGTATTTGACTTGACTTTACTTGCAGGTGAGCCACAGCCGGAGGTCGAGTTCTTGAAAAACGGAAGACCTGTTGATATGAGGGATAGTCGTGTCACAGTCAGTCGCATGGATAACGTCTGTAAGCTTAAAGTGGTAGATGCTGTGTCAGGTGACTCTGGCAAGTATACAGTCACTGCAACAAATGAAAGGGGAAAGACATCCCACACTGTTTCCGTTGATGTTCAAGGAAGTGAAATAAGGTGATCATAAGAAATTGCCTATTTATACATATATTTTATACAGCCTTTTCAAGTCTACTGCTATGCAGGGGCAGTCCTGTCCACAACGTGACGGTGCACTGGAGTTTACATGCTGAAGCGCCTCGAGCAATTGTGAGTGAAGAACTTGCTGAAGATCCCTACGCATTGGCTTGGGTCTGAATCGAACCTGCGACCCTTCCGCTACACAACGCACCACAAGAAGAATAATTACACAGTCTTAAGCAAACAAAACATGTGTAATTGTAATAATCGATAGAAGAATGATATAGTATTCTTCTAATGATATCTTGAATAAGCCACATAGTAGTAAGATCATGAAGTGTAATACTTCTTTTGCAGTGTAATATTTCTTTTGCTTCAATCTATTCACAAGCCAATTCTGTCTCGTTCGTTGACCTCTCTGCTTAAATGTAGTTGTAGCGATCAACTCGCTTGTCTCTGTGTTTCCAACTGCGAACTGAGCAACCATTTTGTGTAGCAAGATGTTGTAATTTTCCAAATTCATTGTGGACAATTCATTGTCGAGAATTTGTATAGCATTCCTTCAAGGAATCTACTCAGAGGCAAAATTATAAAATGACATTGATGGCACTTGACCTCTTGGATTCTGGCCTGGCACTGGAGTGTACAAAATACATCGCTTATTGCAGACTTGACTTTATATAGCATAGATAAATATGCTTGAACTTGCTAGCACAATTTGTTTGTTGCACTGAGAAATTGCAAATATTTACGTTTGCAGCCATACCAAATTACCCATGACTTTCTTCAACATTTGGTGGCATGCTGTCCTATGATTCATTATCACTTTTGTGTTAAATAATTTAAGTTAAATTTGTTTTTGTTTTCATCAATGTTTTCAGTGTGGAGGAGAAAAAGAGCCCTCCTGAGTTTCTTACAAAACTGATGCCGGTAAACGCAAGAGAGGGTGAAGCTGTAAAGTTGTCCATTGCAGTTAAAGGTACTTAATAGTCTATTGGTTCTTTAAATTGCTGTAAGGTTTCTGGCATGCTCCTGTTCTTTGGACCCAATTCCATCATACACAATAGCTATAGGTGTTTAAATTAAAGTGTTCAGTCCAGTCATTTATATTTATAGAGTAAGGTCCTTTGGCATTTCTTTGAGCAATTTTTTCCAATATATTTTGGCTGTTTGTGACTGTCTTGAAATATTCTTCTATTTTGAGATGGCATAGCAATTATCAATTGGTAATTGATTGAAAGGCATGCAGTTACCTTTTGATATAATTTGATGTTTCATTAGTTAATCTTATAAGGGTTACAGTTTCAATAACTGACAGACTGATATTTATATTTCGTGTGAAACAGCTTTTAAATTAATTATTCATTTGGTTGCTGTTGCTGCTGTTCAGATTCGGAGGATACCAATGTGTTGTGGTTTAAAGATGGAATACCTTTGATCTTGGAAGGAAACCTGAAGATTGGAAGAGAGGAAAATATTTACTTCTTAGAGATAGAGGGCAGCACGGTTCAAGATTCTGGAGAGTACACGTGCACGGCCAACAGCGTTGGAGGCATCTGTTTCTGCACTGCCACTGTCGAAGTTTCAGGTATCTTATCCGTTGTGAATTCGACTGGGTTCTACTCAGGCACGTATTTAGGGATGGTTGAAGGATTCAAACACTCGGAGAGAAATTTTTTACTTTTCTAATAGGGAAATTATGTTTGGAAGAAATTTGTGAAATTGTCAGATCACATTTCATGGAGAACTCCATAACTTTTCCCTGACTATGCCTCTGGTTCTACTCTTACGTAGTTACATAGTCACCAGCTCACTCACCAGTGTCTTCTCTATTTGATGAATGGCTATCCCATAGATGTCTTAGTAGCAGGATGCCCATGATGATGTCCTTTCAAGCTCTGCTACCAGCTTTCACCCTTATCAAAAACTTAGGCATTCATGCCGACTGACATAAATGCAGCTGTTGTTCCTCGAGGCTTTAACAGACTCATCTAAGTACCTCTTCTCTTTGGAAGTCTAATCTAATCTATTCCAAACTATAAAAGTCACCACCTATCTTATCGAATTGGTGAGATAACTTTGACATGTAATGTTGTAATGGCATTATGTATCCTGTTAAGTTGTTTATTATTTGCTTACAATATTTTTGTGTTGATTTGCTTTTTAATTTTTAGCGTCACCTGGTGATGTGAAAGTCGGTCAGCAGGTGCAAGAGAAGGACACTGATCTAATGAGGTTCGAGACAACCAAAGAAGAGGTTAGGAGCATTTAGTCAGCCAGTCAAGTAGGAAATTATTCATTGAGTGCCCCAGTCATTTCATTAGTTAGTTAATAAATCATTCATTGAGTGTCACAATCAGTCCATCAGTAAATCATTCAACTAATCTCCAAATATCAGTTGACCTGTGAGTAAATAGGTCTGTCTGAGAAGTCTTTCGATGACGAAATTTTAATTAGGTCTAGAATTTCAACATTTTTAGTGCAATTTAATTTGCAGTTAAGAAATTTAAGCTATTGGTGAATCATTTCGTATGGACTTCTGCATTTGGGTTCTTGGGTCATTGCACTCTTTAGTCAGCTTCCCAGTGCCCATGGACATCCAATTGTTCCATTACTTTTTGCTACAGCTCTGTATTTTTTGGGCCCGGCAGCTGGAATCGTCTTTCTTGAGAGCTGCACAGTTTATCTCTTTCACAGTTTTCAAGCACAAAATATGATACTCAAATGGCTATTGTTTGACAGTGAGATTTGGGAAGAGAGTGCTATTTGATGTTTTTTGCGTTAAGTGGCACATTATAAAATGTTTTTTTATTATTAGAGTACAATTAGAGTAGGCACATTATAAAATTTAAATTACAGTATTATTGCAATTAACGTATATTTGAGTATTGGTTTTTGTTTTAAACACTTCCATAGTCAACACATTGAATAAACTTTCCATTTCTGTGAATCAGCTTGTTCTCTGCACCATTGTACTCTATTCAATAATTCTATTCTATTCATATAAGAAACAGAAAGTCATAGTCAAATGAACAGATTGATTTCAATAATCATCTGATGTTTTATTTTCAGCATTCGTCAGGTTATTTCAGTTTGAATTAAATTGTCATTCAACCTTAATTTGCAAAGCAATACGTTTTTAGTAAAATAATTGATTTGATTTTTTAATTTAGTTTTAATTTATTCACACATTTCTATACTGCCCCATCAAGTCTCCTATTACTCGGAGGCCGTCCTGACTACAGCCTGAAGGTGTGTCGGAGTATACACGCCGAAGCGCCATGAGCAATTGCGAGCGAAGGACTTGCTCAAGGTCCTTACGCAGCAGGCGGGATTCAAACCGGTTGCAAGATGGCGACCTTCACCACTACACTACTATTTCTGTCAAGTTGCAGGTTCACAATCTGGATCTACTGGACAGTCTGAAGGATTCAGAGAAGAAGAGCCAGAGGGAGAGTGAGAAGGATAGGCTGTCATCCGATGAAGAGATAGAAGATGCTGTTGAAAAGGTTTGCCTAATCTTGTTTATGTTAAAGTAATCGTGTTGTTACTGTCTGAAACATAACAGGTTAAATGATAGGAAAACAGAGGAATTAAAACTTCTTTCTCAGTGCTTTATCTATTCGTCATCTGTTTTTGTTTTGTTGTCTTTCATTGATCTGTTCATTCATAATTTTTTTTAATTATTAATTGTTAAATTAAGTAATCTTCAATTATAATCATTTCAGGTTGTCTCTTTCACTTATTGTTTCGTTTATTGCTTCATTTTGATAATTTTTAGCCAATAATTCGTTGTTGATGACCTTCATATATGAATTTTATTGAAATTGATTTAAAGCCTTTTTGGCCTGCAAATCTATCCTTTTAAATGCTTTGTCAGCTTCACAAGCTAACTTTCAGGTGTTTTACCAAATCACCGATACTATTGTGTGATGCTGTCGCTGCTGTATTACATTGCTGTAGGCTTGATGAACCTTTCATTTTTTACTTTGAAGTCTGTACATAACTCTGTTAGATCAGAGTAAGTTTATTATTGAGTTCCCATTAAGACGTTCATTCAGTCATTGCATCTCTGTGCACAGTCGTATCCACTGTACATGGCTGTCACAAAGTACACACCAACTGAGAGTCAGGGACTTGACGTTGAAGAGGATGAAATCGTCGAAGTTCTGAATGCAAAGGGCTCGGAGATGTGGTTGTGTCGGAAACCAGAACATCCTGAGAAACACGGCTGGGTTCCAGCGCATTACCTCATTGCCAAATCTGAAGCGACGAAGCTAGATACACGCAGCACACAGGAAGTGTTTCGTGAAGACGTGATTAAGATCACAAACAAACAGCAGGAGGCCATTATGAAACGAAGGTAAAATCTGACAGATTCGTGACGTCTCTTTCACTTATCAATCAATTAATCAATCAATCAAAATTTATATAGCGCCCCTTCAAGGTTTCTATTCAGAGGTGCTCCTGACCCAGGCCATGCGAAGAAAGCAGTTTCAAGCAATTCGTAGAGTGGCAAAGGAAAAACAATGAGGGAGGCAGCGTTCCAGGTCACAGGACCAATGAAGAAGAAAGCACTTTGTTGCCGTGCGAGCAAAAGGAACAAGGAGGTCACCATGGACAGCTGAGCGGAGAGAGCGTTGACTGCTGTAGGAGGACACAAGGCAACAGAGCTCCCGCAAGTATGCATGCGCCTCACCTGCTAGGCACCTTCGGACCAAAGAGGATATCCGAAAATAAATGCGCTGGGAAAAGGAAGCCAGTGCAGGACCACTCGCACTGGCTAATAGAGTAGTATGGATGTGGTGGTGTAATGGTATGTTCTGTGACTTGTAATTGGTGGGTCACAGGTTAGAATCTATCTCAAGCTACTACGTAGCAAACTTGGACACCTATAATTGTTTGTGAGGAAGGCACTGATGAAGTGCCTCTCATGTTTGTATAACAGCTAAGCATGTAACTTCCTTTAATTGTTTACTAAACTGCTGGTCCTGGACATGTACTATGCCATCTGACTATCTAGCTTTCTTCCTGACTTCCCTATCTCTTTTTATGACTGCTGGTTTTCTTGATTTAGCCATTTCTGTGCTGTAAAAGCTTTAGCTTACAAATTACAATTACATTGATTTCTTGCTGATTTAAAGAGCTGCTAGGAAGCAGTTTGAAACTGTATGCTACATTTGGTCAGTATCATACCATTTGCCCTTCGCTTGCTTGCTTGTGATTCTTCAGCTTCATTCCATTGCCTCCTTAAAACTTTTTCTTTTTGACCGGGCCTCTGAGTAGGGATCTTCAAGGAGAGCTTACAAATTATTTTGATTGATTGATTGATTGATAGTATCAACGATACAAAATATTGTTCCTTGAGGGAAGAGTAACTTAGGAAAAGGCACAGATGACTTAAATTTGGCATGCAAGAAAATGCCTTGGAAAAATTCAAGTTTAAGATGAAATAATTGAACTGATTTTTCTATCTTAGATATGCTCTGAAGGATCTGTGGGAATCAGAAAGAGATTACGTACGAGATCTCAATTTCACAATGGAATCTTACTACAACCCTTTCCACACAAATATACCAGATGTTTTTGCAAGCAGAATGGACGTCTTGTTTTCCAGCCTTTCGAGCCTGTTATCCTTCCACGACAAGTACATGATTCTTGGTTTAATTAACTTCAAATGAAGAAGCTAACTTTGTACATTGTATTAATACACATCACATTAGAGTTGCGTTAGGAAGAGAAAGTTAGATCTTAGTGTTTGTATTCACTTTCATAACTTTCGTAACTTTATTGTATCAGATTAATTTTATTTCATTTTACATGTTTGTATTTTTTGCAACACTCTATAGAAACAGGTATCCATTAATGGCATAAAGTAAATTGTACTTGCTATGCAGATTTGACTCAAAACGGCACTTAACTACTGCTTAAGAACTTGATCATTAGGCTACTCTAATTTATTTTAACGAATTTTTTGTGGTGTGAAATGTAGAGCCACATCAGTCTTTGGCTGTGGTTTAGTATATGGGTCAAAGCCGAGGGTGATTTCAGTCAAAATCTCAAGTGCGTGAAACACGGAAGCAGCCTATTTGAGACATGATCCAGGATAGAATGGATGAGTTGTTAGTTCTGAAAGAATGCTGGGCCAGACCACCGGAGTGTAATGTGACCAGAGACAGACAAGGCACACACTGTCAGAGCTCTTTATTGCTTGTAGGGGTACAAAAACAGTATATAAAGAGCGTTTGATGTATCTATTGCATCAAAATAGTTGACTGGATCCATGTGTGTCGGTGAAATTGTTTAAGTGAAACTGATACCATGATTTTTTGTGTTCCTATAGATTCTTAGATGAAGTTATGAATTGTTCCAATGATCCTGATTCACTTGCCAATTGCTTCATCAGTGCTGTGAGTGATACTTTGATTTAGTAGTTTCATAATCATAATCTCTAAACTTCTAGAGCGCTCAGGGAGGCCAAGCGCAAAGCACCAGCCAATTTTTGAGCACTGCATCAAATCATAAGGGTTGTCCAGAGGCAATTTTGTGGTGGTCAGAGGTCGGATTTCCAGGAGGTCAGAGGACGGTAGAGCAGCTGTTAAGGTGGTTGTCGCTTGCGAGGGTGGTTGGGCAGCAGAGGATAAGAGGAGTCAGGATACGAGTGTTTGAAGGGATGAGACTTGAGTTTAGAATGAAAGCACGAGGGCCCGAGGGGTGATAGATAGAGGAGAGTCAGGCAGAGGATGATGAATGGTTGATGACAGAGAAACAGAAAATTTGCGGATTTCAGTGGGCAGCTCATTCCACAGTCGTGGCACGGAGTGGGATATGGCTCGGTTGGAGAATTTGAGGTTTGTTTACACCTTCTAATGTTCACCAACTGTCACGTTTGACTATTGTCAGGGAATTAATTTAGCTATTGACAAGTTTTGTTGGGTGCACCAAGTTCCTAGTAATTCTTCACTTTTATTGAAGTTTGCACGGTTATTTTTTGTTTTTAGGAACAGAGTTTTCAGTTTTATATACCGTTCTTAAAAACTCGACAAGAAGCTGATGAAATCTTGGGCAAAGAGGATTCAATAAAGTTCTTGAAGGTTAAATTGTTACCTTTTTTGTCCTTAATTCGTTTTGAGTTTGCAGCCATTTATTGTACACATTTACAGATACTTTAGAAACCTAAAAAATTGATTGATTGAAAGTTTTTCATACTTGTTTATTTATAAAGTTTCATGCTTATAGATGTAAAAAATTAGTTGCTAGCTGTTTTTGGTTGAAAGTTACCCTCTTAGACTTAATTATGATTGACTTTGCTGGTAGTTGAGAGTTACTATGGAATTTGTTTTGACTGTTCAAAGGAATGTATTAAATTTTTACATTGGTTGCCACAAATCAACTGAAACTTTGAGTTTTTCTGTTATTTTGTATTAATATTTTAAAGTTAGTTCAATCTATCTTTGCACCCATTTTTCACTGTATATCTGGCTTATAGGATTACAACACGGAAATCGGAAATGTAGGTGAACAGAAGTTGAGTTTGCCGCATTATCTTCAGCGTCCATCCAATAGACTTCAGGAGTATGCTGCCATGTTGAAGGACTTTATGCGCTACTCCGTGCGGGCCAATCAGAATACCACTCTGCTTGAAAGGGCAGTTGTCATGCTTGAGAGTCTCCGGAAGAAGGCAGATGACCAGCTACTAGTTGACCGCATCACCAACTATGATGGTGTCTTAACAGACCTTGGACCGATATTGAGTCATGTGAGAAGATTGTCTATATCTCTACCTTATATAAATTTATATAATGCATCTGCAGCAATATATGAGTATGTAACCATAACCCTACTTTTTATTGCTCCAAAGTAGAGAACATCAAAAAGTTAAACAAAACTTTACCAAACCAAAGGAACAAAGGGATAAACTAGACTAGAAATCCTCTTGCCTTCTGAAAGGGAAATTAGTGTCATTCATTTCATACAACAAATTGCACCCATTGTGCTGGTCTTCTGTCAGATCCATCCTCATGTGTCCTTTTAAAAGAATTCATATTTGACATCTTGACTGATGAATAAAGAAATTGCACATGCAAAACTCTTATGATAATTATGAGTGTTCTGGAAACTGAACAAAGTTATCTTTTACTAACTAGGTGTTTGGCAGAGTTATAAGTGTCATAATCAAATAGTCTTTCTTTGATATGATAAACATAAAAATAGGCATACAATGGTTTAGTAGAACTAGCCCCCTCACTGTTCCTACTGTATTTATATAGCACCAGTTCAGCATATTTGCTATGCATTAGGCTATAGGGTCTCATGCTTTGTGCTTGGCAGTGTTATAAGTGTCATAATCAAGTAGTCTTTCTTTGATATGATCAACATAAAAATAGGCATACAATGGTTTAGTAGAACTAGCCCCCTCACTGTTCTTATTGTATTTATGATCGCCACAGTTTAGCATATTTGCTATGCATTTGACTATAGGGTCGCGTGCATCGCGTTTGGCAGAGTTATGTGTCATAATCAATAGTCTTTTTTATATGATAAAGATAGAAGTAGACATACAATGGTTTAGTTGAACTAGGCCCCTTAGACCTTACAATTATTGTAACTCAATTACTATCTGTTACCAGACCTGAGAATAGTTATTTCTTTTAGTTGATGCCATTGTCTGCATATGGTATATTTACCGCTTCACCAGTTACACTGTTGCTTTCATTAACATTGGTCAATGTACTGTATATTTAATTTATTATCTGTTTTTCAGGTCTGTTTGACTAAGCTCAGGATGCAACACAAGAACAATTCGCATGTCTGTCATGCGAAGTACAGACTTTGCTTTATAACTGGGTTACAATGTTGAATAAAGTTAAAACTGTAAAGTGTGAATGATTACTTCTGATGTATGATGCAATGAAGCAAATACTTTTCCAAGATACGACTAGTTGCATTAAAGAATTCAATCACTAAAGAATTCAATCACTTGTGAATGAATTATCAGTTTTTATATTGAAATTCAGTTTGAAAAAATTTATAGTAATCAGCTGCCGGATTTACCTGGATACAGAAGCGCAACCACAAAGGAGCTGGGGTGTCGGGCCAAAAAGGTGAACATCCACCCACTGAATTCTTGCAAATTAATCTGTCTGTCGTCTACAAATACCACGCCAGATGAATTGAGTCTTAGAATTGTTAAAGGTCATGGATGAAGGCCTACACAAAGCAGATGTGCAAGATATATATGTACGAATTAGGCCTTTTTTAAACATAATTATGGTTTGAGAAGAAGAGATGTATATCAGAAATAACACCATGAAAGATTAAATTGCGAATGGAAGAATAGTGGACGTATGTAAGAAATGACGACAGAACGCATAATAACTTCTGTTTTTGAGGAAAGGATTAAAGGATGGATCTGAGAGGAGCAACGAGTGGAAGAAGAGTGAGCTATGAAAATTTAGTCACCGCCACTATTTGGGGCAAAGTTATGCTCCCCCCCCCAAAGAGAAAAAGTGATTTACAGTGTAACATGTTATGTTATTTCAATTTTCCTTCTTGGCTCTATTTTATTTAAGAGTGCTAGGCCTACTCGGAGACCAAGCGCAGCCAGGGGCTTCTATTTCAATACAAATACAACTAAACATTTATAACGCGTTCGAACAAGACAAGTCTTACACGAAAGCGCGTAGCGCGACATTCCTGATCAATTAATCATAGTACATTGAGAACAGGTGGAGGTGGGTTTTCAGTTTTGATGTAAACAGTGGAACAGTTTTAGACTGATGGACTAGTTGGTAGACTGTTTCATTCCAAAGGTCTTACAACAGAGAAAGCTCGGCTTAGTACCAAATTTCCTATCTGTGCGAAGTCTGGCATAATCCCCTCGTGTGGATGATCGGAGTGTTCTGGAAATGGCAGCAGTGCACGGCGTAACCAAAGATGTCGTATAATCTCTAGGACAGAGACCTTTCACCAGTCATGCAGTGCGGATGATAATGGTTAAAGAGTTGATGAGGGAAGAACAGAGTTGCAGTAATCAATGCGAGACAGCGGCGGATCTAGAAATTCAGTAAGGGGGGGGGCCCCAAAAATTTCGCAACTCATCTTCCCAAAAATGTAATGTTATTTTGTCATCAATCACACATTTTCT
>JAQFXW010004777.1:0-10832 GCA_034693945.1 Dendrobaena attemsi
CTTAAAGTCCACAAAGCAGTTGTATATTTTCTTGTTTTTGCGTCTTGCCTTCTCTGCAATAAGCTTTAGAGACAGAAGCTTTAGAAAGCTGTATATCACTGTAGGTTAATTCTCTGACTTGCCATATCTAAATTGTGGTATTTATGAGGATTTGTTCCTTTGATCTTTGCCGTTGTTCCTTTGATCTCTTCCCTTGTACCTTTGATCTATGCCCTTGTTGCATGGATTTCTTCCCTTGTGCTTTCAATTTAAATTTGTTTTGCATAATTAGTCATCATTTGTGTTATATTGTTTGCGTCTACAGGTTCTCTGGTTTCTCCGCCTGGTGGCAGCCTGTTCAATGCAAATAAAGAACGAAGTGTTGATAGCCTACTAAATGACTTAGATAATACGCCTCCTATTGCCAGGTTAGTCATTCTTTGTTTTAACTAAATAAAATATATATATATTGTAGGTATTATGCTCTGATGGCTATTTGCAATTCTAGAACTATTTCAAATTTGTTTGATCCTGCTGATAATTGGAATAACTCTGGGTAGGTTTTTGAAGTAGTGCTATATAAAATGCCTGGAATGAGTGAATGAATAATATTAGATAGGGTAAAGTTATTACTGTTCACACTGATGAATATTCATTTATTCAAGAATTGTATAGTGCCTCTTACGGCTGTCCACTCACTCAGAAGTGCTCACATCTGATGACAAACAAGCGTGATTTTATTGATTTATTTGTAGATTTATATAGTGTCCCTTCGAGTGCTTTACCTCTCAGAAGCGCTCCCGACTCGTTGATGCTGAGTCAGAGTTAGCATGGCAAAATGCCTCATTTTCTGTGCCATCGGGAGAATGAAGAGTGAGTCTACCTGCGGGACTTTATCTTAGATGTCATATTCTTTGTGTTAGCATCTTATCCTTCATACTAAGCCGCAGAGCAATTGTGAGTGAAGTATTTGCTCAAGGTCCTTATGTAACGATTTAAGGTGGATTCGAACCTGCAACCATTCGGTCACAAGGCTCCGAATGCCACCAGTCACAGTTACTACCTCGTGACTAGTGTGACCCTGAAACTGATCTGAAGCAAATGCAATTTCCAAATGACATGTGAAAAAACTTTACATATGAAGCAATCTATAATTTCGATTGATGCATATCTGGTTATATAATGGTGGCCATTGTCTGAATGTGTATTGCATAAGTGTGGTTGTCCTTGTGTTCTGTCATCAGACATGGAACCTCAGGTACTACTTCGATGGCGACACAAGACCTTGATGATCTGATGGCATCTTTATCTGTCATGACTACCATTGTAAGTGTATGTTTACTGGTTGAAATATTTAAACTATGTGTAAATTTAAGCTGCTGCTAACACATGTCCTATGTCTGTATGACAATGTTTCAAAACAGTAACTTCGACCTATTAACCAGTTCAATTACTCTAAAATATTTCTGGCTGAATTGTGTTTAGTGAAAGGATTATATCAAAGGCACAAAAAGCAGAGATTAAAGTACCAAATCCTCATAAATATTACAATTTGGATATGGCAAGTCAGAGAATCAATGGCTTGATTGTATTATCAGATTTGGAGCATCAAACAGTAGACAACATGTTTATTAAACTACATGATAAAGTGAAGGAATTACTAGGCTTGTTCGCCAATGTTCGATTCGTTAGATCTATAGGACAAGACCATTTAAATTAAATTTCCACTTGACACAATGTTGCTTGCGCTGGTAAATTGTGTCAGAAATTCAATGTGCAACTCTGATCAATATTCAAATCCTGATTGATGTTCAGTTATGTATAAATGTATATAATGTAAATTCATTTCAATGGCTCACTTGACCTTCACTGGTCTGTTAATCTTGACGTACTTTTAACTAAATGAGCCATTTTTGGTTTGTGCTATGCTTCAGAATCCTCAGGATACAAAGGTTCCAGCCTACGCGTTGCCTGAAAAGTCACGAACTGGCGTCCAGAGTCCTGACGCCGGAACGTTGTCGTCGGGTACTTCTCTGCCAAGCGACATACCGTCAAGTCAGTCAAGGCAGAACAGTGTCAGTTTGTCAGAGATGATGAAAACGCTGGATGACAATATGACGCGACAGGGAGTGACTACGATTCCAAAGGGACATTGCGCCGCTTGTGCAAAACCGATTGTCGGCCAGGTTGGAGTTTGTTCCCTCTATCTGCTGATCATCTGTTGCTCTTGTGCCGATTCAATTGAAAGCTATTTATTGCACCCATCAAATGAACAAGACAATAAACAACATAAGCAGATAATTAAGCAGGGAAACTTTGACTAAATTGACAGTTAGATACAAACGATCTGTCCAAAGGTACACGACGTTCCACTGAGTAGGACAGACCGAGTTTCCCATGGAAAGACTACAAGCGATTGACTATTAGATGTTCAAATGTATGCTTGAGTTTGTATCTGGACCGTTCTTGGTGCATTGCGCTTTGGCATGTGTTCTGTCAATATTTTCTATGCAGGCTGACTGCCTGGAACACTATCTACTGGTGTCCTGTGCGAGTAGCAATGTTTCTGCACCGGCGTATGATGCAATTTATCATTGCTTTCGTGTATATTAGTTTTCTGCCGTTAGCGCCTGTGAACCAGTAGAAAGCTTTATGTTGTATCTTTTACTGTGTACGTCCGAGAATCGAATCGTCAGAATTTGATTTAATTTCAGGTGATAACGGCCCTTGCCCGACTGTGGCATCCAGAACACTTCATGTGCGTCCATTGCAAAGAACCAATTGGAACGCGCAACTTCTTTGAGCGTGACAGTCAACCGTACTGTGAACATGATTACCATCTGTTGTTCTCTCCGTATTGTGCTTCCTGCAATGGTCCTATCATTGATGTAAGTACAGTCGCACTATGACCCTTTCTATGATCTTCAGAATTTACTTATCATCCATATAGCTACACTTTTGCAGCAGTTGACAGATCAACGAATCTCATGCCTCTGACAACCAATAATTTATTGGGTAAAATTTTTTAAATTTCAGTTACGACTTTTTATGGTGTTTGAAGTCTGATGCATTCTAAAGTGTTATGTTTGTACTCTTTAATATCAAAAGAGAGTTGTTTTCTATGCATTTTATTACACATCTGTCATTGAAGTATTATGGCATTGTATGTGGAAGCCATATTTAGATAGTGTAGATAGTGCACGAAGAGTATTGACTATTGAACTGAACATCATAATGTCACAATAATAACAATTACCTTTAGTACAAGCTCAAAACGTTGAGTTGATGGTGCAAAGGCCAATTTACATAGATTTATCATTATTTTACTTTGATTGATTGTGACTTTGTTCCATTGTCTGTTTGGTTCATAGAAATGTCTGACGGCCTTAGACAAAACTTGGCATCCGGAGCATTTCTGTTGCTCTCATTGTGGACACCAATTGTCTGATGAGGAGGGCTTCCATGAACGTGACGGTCTAGTTTTCTGTCGGTTAGTTTAGTTTGTGGCTCCTCTGTGTTAATCTACAATTCATTGGTTTGTTTGGCTCGTTTCCATCTTTATCTGCTCTGGTTCGTTACGTCTGCACTGGTTTAGTTACGCGTCTTAAGTATCTTGCCGTTCTTCTGTCTGTGACCGTTGTACTTTAATGAAAAGAATTTAAAAACTATAAGAAGAAATCTGATTTTCGGGTTTGTGTAATGTACCTTACCCGGGTGTAACACAGTTAGATTCTAGTACGTGAAGGTTGATGGCCCTTAGGTATGTAATATAGAAGCACTGTTTATTGCATGGAAGTGCTTGGGAGTATAATTACAGTGTATGGAATTGCCTCCTTTAGGTCTAGACTTTCAGGGTCTGCTTTTTGATGTTTGGGATATGTTTTTCTGTGACAGCAGAATCCTTAAAGCACTACTGTCTAGGTTATATCTGAAACTATAGATCAGACAGGTAGAAATACTATTGCCTTGCCATACATTAGTGCTTTTGAGATAATTTTGAATGCATTAGTCAAATGAATGGTTTTCGGTTGTAGGCGTGACTACTATGAGCTGTTTGCACCGCGTTGTGGGGCTTGCTGTAAACCGATTGTGGAGAATTTCATCAATGCACTGAACAAGCAATGGCATCCGCAGTGCTTTGTGTGTCGCGTAAGTTATGAGAGCTGTCTTTACCCATTCGAATCTAGACCATGATCATATAAGTTGTTAACTTCATTTACATTATCTGACAGTGGTTCTACTAATGAGAAGGTACCGCAAGTCGTCAGCACATGAAATATCATAACATGCCACTTAAGTGACTTTATGTCACAAGCAGAATTCTGTTATTCCAGCAAGCTGCAATGATTGGACAAGCTAATGAGAAGGTACCGCAAGTCGTCAGCACATGAAATATCATAACATGGCTTTATGTCACAAGCAGAATTCTGGTTTCCAGCAAGCTGCAATGATTGGACAAACTTCTGTGATTAGATCTTGAACATTAGACTCACCTAACTGTCATTGATTTTTCTTCGCTGTTTGGGATGGGACTCGTGACAACTTTTTCTATCTTTCTTAATTGTAATTATCTAACAGTGCCCAAATTCGAATGTAAGCAGTCTTTGAGGTGTGTCAAGGAGCCTATTTACTAAATAACTCACTGGATGAGATCATTTAAACATATTTGGTGATCAAAGACCTGATTTCAATGACTTAACCCCAAATGTCACTATATTCCATTTTTTTTAATTTTATGATTATTACTCTGTGCTTCTAAGGTGCAGTGTGTAAATTTTCGCTTCACAGTAGTAATTTTGGTATTACTTTCAAGCTTTGCCATAGTGATGGAAATTTTAGTTCAATTGATTTGCAATCCATGAAATCTGTGAGTTGTTGGATTAATAGTAATGTCTGCATAATTTAAAATCAGTTAATCAGGAATTTTCCTATCACAGGAATGTCATATGTCATTTGGTGCTGGAAATTTCTTTGAGCACGAAGGCTTTCCGTACTGTGAGACACACTTCCACTCCGTTCGCGGCTCGCTCTGTGCCAGCTGTCATAAGCCGATCACCGGTCGTTGTATAACAGCCATGTACAAGAAGTTCCATCCGGAACACTTTGTCTGTACGTTCTGCCAGCGTCAACTGAACAAGGGAACCTTCAAAGAGGAGAATGAGAAGCCGTACTGCCACCCGTGCTTTGTCCGACTTTTCAGTTGAAAATCAGACAGAAACAGTCCTCCATATTATTTGGTCAGATGCGTGGTTCGGTTCAGATCAGCAGTCATAAGTTTTTTAATATGAATCATTTCGGATGTCCGTCGCAATATTAATTCCTGTCATGTCGTGTTTCATTCAGGTCAGAAGTCATTATTGATTACTATGTTGTCCATTTTTGATTGGTTGCCTTTCTTGATTTACTCCTTCCAATCCCTGTCGGATCAGCGTTGCATATTTTTCTAATGTCAAACAGTGTAAGCCGATTTGCTAGGCGAACTTGGATTTTATACTAAACTTGTGCAAGTCATTGAGTAGATCTAAAACGGCTCAAACTTTAGAAAAATAATTATTTTATTCAGTAAATAGATGTAAAACAGAGGAAATTTAGAAATGTTAAGTAAATCTAGCGTTAAATTGACGAGAATTGCTAATTAATCTGATGCTATTCATTCATTCATTTCGAACATTTGGGATATGTCTGTGTGAAAAAAATTAACAAGCATTGCTTTACAATGGTCTGCACTTTGTGCAAACATTCATATGCTGTATGTGATGTGTGCAATGACGACTTTAACCAACACTGTACATTTTGTTTAGGATTTATCCGCTTTCATTGTGTTGTTGCTTGTCTTCTGTGTGTTTCTGATAGTAGGTATGTGTTCTCTTCTTTGTCTGGTCCTTATATGACCTAACGTAATGCTTACTTATTACGAAGTTAACATGACTATTTGGTTAATTGGTTATGAAATAATCAGGCAGTACTTACTTGCTTTAATATATAATGCCATAATTTATAATTGGTTTCATGATTATTTTAAATGTAATTTTTCTTTGTCATAATCGTCATGGCGCTCATTATTATGCTTATTCTAAGTTGTAGAATTCTTCTGGCTTGATAGTCTCCACCATTGCTGTTTGTGTTGAGTCAGTGTTGCACGTTTGCTTTTGTAGCATAGCATTTTAAGTATATCAATATTTTTGTAATTGAAATGTCACTGATTTTATTACTGTAATTGTGTATATTATTATCCAACGACTAGAATCCAGATGTGACGAAGAACTGCATGGTGCAAAAATGATAGCACAGTCTTTGAATTGGTTTCGATTTTACTGTAGGCAACCATTGACTGCAAATAGAAGTCAATAGATCCGCTCCTCATTTGCTTTTGAATGCATTGGCTATCCATGCGAGGTTGTTTACCTTACAATAATTATTTTAAGACTCGCTCTTTTATTTACACTGTCATGCATGATTGTTAATTCACCGAGTTCCAATGGGAACATTACTGACAGTTGAAAAGTGGGCCTAATATAGATAATAAAATAATAATGAAATAGAATATACATTTTTATTATTATGCCAGTATTGACCTGTTCTATTTGTTACCTTATTATTCTTTAAATAAGTATTGCTATTAATGTTGGTTTTATTGGTTTGATAAACATTATTATAATTGGTATTGATGTTGCAATTATGACGAACTGTTGCTTGCAACAGAAAAGCTACTTCACTTATTTCACGTTTTATAATTGTTTCACATCTAGCTTTATTAAATTCATTTCTACCAAAACTGTTTGGAAATTTTATTACAATTTTATTTTATTTCACGTTTTATAATTATTTCACATCTAGCTTTATTAAATTCATTTCTACCAACACTGTTTGAAAATTTTATTACAATTTTAAAGCTTTCATCAGTTTTTCTAATTGCACATTAGGAAGATCTTCTAAACGCATTAAATTAGAGTGACTTGATTGGTTGTAGCATTTATCATAATTGTCAGATTGCAGTGATGTATTTAGGATTATAGGGACTTGGGGAGGGGGGTTTGCAGTCATTTTGTCGGTCAGATCACTGGTGTGTCATTTTTTATATGAGGTCTCTCTTTCTGGACACATTGAGTGGGTTCCAATGGCTTATCTTATGAACAGAGACTTTTGCATAATACAGTGAAGATATTGAACCTTTACTAAACTTGAGTCGAGTTGAGACCGTTGGTAATGGCATGGATGACCTATTGAAAATGATGTATGCAGTGTATACAACATGGTAGCACACTGGTTGAGCTGTCTTTATAGGGCAGGGTTTCCGATTTTCAGCCTCTCGAAGATCGCTCTTGTGAAGCGATTTTGTAGTTCTTGATGGATACTTGCATTCAATCATTATAATTTCAGTCATATTAGTACAAAATTACTGCAGATTTATGACGATAAAAATAATTGTGAAAATAATTAATTAAAATATCTTTCATTTAAGAGATAATGATATTTTTATAATGCTTTTGGCAATATCAGCGGAATTGATTAAGTATTTGTAACTGTAATATGATTATTGATTACAATATTTTGGAATTTGTTCTAAAAGTACTTTTATAGCTTATGTGCAAGTAACCTCCATTCCAATTTCACAATGTATTGTTCCTTTGGGGTGTAGAGAGAGTTCTGCATTGGTATCTAAAAAGGTTTGTACGTTTTAAAATCTGTGGGATATGTGTTTTTATTATCCATTAAATTATGTCTAATTTATTTTTGGACTATGTTGAAGTGTATGAATTCTGTGAATTCTGTTAGAATCTATGCAGTTTTTTTCCATATGGAGAGTTTAATTGTATGAAATGACAACAATTCTACTGCTTATTGCTTACATTTATGGGTGTTGTATACCACTTTCCCATAACTATACACTTTTAAAATGAATTTAACCATTCTTTAGTATTATGTGTTATTTCTCCGATGAGTGACGTTGTAAATAGCACTAGACAGTTTATTCTTGTTAGCATTTCTCTACAACAATAATTATAAAGGTTCGTCAGTAGACAATTTTAGCAGACTTTTTCATATAAACAGGTGAAAGATAGGTTGAATAAATTTAAAAGTATAAATGTGTATGATGTTCCTCCTCTGCTTTGCAAGGTGACTTGGTTCTTCCACCCACAGAATGTTTTTGTGGTTGGACTATCCGACTGAAATAAGTTTAAAATTATGATGCTTGTATGTGAATGCCATGCCTTGAAAAAGTGGATGTTGAATCGTGTAAACTGTGCCGTTCTTTTCAAGCCATGTAAACTGCACAGAATGGTTGTGAAGTGATTGTCAGATTCAATGCTACTGTCGATTTGAGCTGTATTGTAAAGGAAGCTTCTACTGCCGTTCGTTTACAGAAATACTGTATCAACAGCTGCTGTACATGCAAACTTCCGTTTGGCGCTAGGAAATGTATGTTCTTCTTTATGTACCGGTAGCTTATTAGTACCTCACAAAAGCTCTGCTGTGCTAATCCAAAAGATGTCATTTGTCATTAAGAACAGAAATTAGGACTCCAGGCAAATCAATGCTCATAAAACTGGTTGCACGTGCTTGGAGCCAATGTCTGAATATCATGCAATGCTGTTTCTGATGCATTTTCTATATTCAGATTTTCTCGCGAGTCATTTTATTGTGGCACGATATTTACAGTATCTTTATGCAGAACTTTTGTGCGTCTAAACTCGAGCCATGCCTTGTAACATAACATCATTATAATGATTCTGCAATGATTTGTTGGTTTAAATTTATTCTGTAACTCCCATTTGCATCTGTTAGCTTAATATGTCAGATTTGTTTATTGTTGAAACTACAGTAGCCTATGTGGTGTATCGACCGTATCGTTAATCTTAGATTGGGGCTACTTTAACGACTGGCTCCATTTTTAGTACTATCAAGGTTTGTCAAAGCAGTGGTTAAAGTGTTCTGGGTGAGCCGTGGAACTCAAAAGGTATGATTTCTATGTGTTACATGGTTCTTTTGCATTGGAGCAGTGGGAACTCAAGCAAAGAATTTTTAGAGCAGTGGGAATGCCATTCCCAGAATTCTCACTCCACTTTAAACCTGAATATTAGGACAGAACAATGTAGTAGTCTTTAAATGTGTGTACAATGTCTACAGCCTGTGCAGGAGTAACTAACTGTGTAATGTATTGGAAATGTTCTTTTAAAGCCTTGAATCAACGTCTTAAAGTATTTTCTACACGTTTTCTTGTCATTTTATAGATCAACCTAATGTCTGTGTGGGCTGCTTTTTATCTGTACGTTATTTAAATTTATTCTGTTTATTACTCTATAAAGAAATAATAATGCTTTACTGAGATTTCTGAGTATGCAAAGGATTGACTTGTTGAACGTAAATTTCATCCATTGAAACCGAATAGAGAGTACATCTTTTTTATCTCGTGCATGGTTATTTTCTCAGACCATTTGGTTCATAGGTTCTGAGGAAGATAAAGCAAATATAAAGGAATTAATTTAATCACATCACACAACTGGTCTGTCATGCTCATTGCAGTTACTGGAAAAGTTACTTTGAAATACAATATCCACCCGAATATTCAACCTGGAGAATCTGAATTATTCAGAGGTGTTGATCTCTTGGAACAGGGAAAGAGACATGTCTAGCAATGAGGAGGATTCTTTCCCAGGTCCTTGGTATCGAGTGGAACATTGCCAGAATGATTGATGTTTATACGTTTTAACTTTCTGGTCATATGAGATGTTGCTACAAAAATGACTGGTAAATGAGCCGAGTAAGTTTTGAAAGCAGGGTATGTCATTTAATTTATGTCTCTCCTGGTTTTTCTTTTAATGGTAGCTTCATGCTTTCATTTGAACGTCCAGGTATGAAGTGAAGAAGGAACATGCCAACAGCTGCCTAAGAATGTCTTGTAATAAGCCTATCCTTGGGACCCTCAATGTAGCAATGCTAAGTTGGTGGCGGTGTTGTTCGTTAGAGACTGTTTGACTATACTGCGCCAAAACAAAGAATATTACTGCACCCCCCCCCCCCCCAACCGCTCCATCCTTCTTAGAGGATTGGTACACACGCTACCAGAGTTCGGTCAATGCACTGCTGCTGTTGCTGCCGCCGTTATTCTGCCTTCTATAATCCGGTTCGGCACCACAAGACACACGCACAAAACACGTACGGTAACTAACGAAAGAAAGCTCACGCAATTGCGCCTCTTCAGGACGTTCCACAAGAACACTGCCTTAATACTCTCTCCTTCAGGCTTGAATTAATCCCTTGCTGGGGAGGGGTCAGCCACTCGGATCCTCCTCTTCCACTTGTTCCTGTCTCTGGAGCACTACTTTAATACTATATATTTGTATGTATTATATATAAAGGTAGTGTCTATATTATATACAATTGTATGATGTGTGTATATGCCCATTATAGACCTTGGACTGACACTACACTAGCAAGTACGTTTGGTCTTAACTCTTATAATATATTGTGCACACTGTTTTTATATATTATTGGAAAGGCCTATCATTCATAGCATGCCAGTGTCAATATAATTATTATATAATATTATAGTATTAATTTACTGAGCTTTCTAACAATGCAAAGAATTGACTTTAAGTCAATTATAGGCCTATGCAGGGCTATTATGCCTATATAAATTACATGTATAAACTATAAATATGCATTATATAGTACATAATTTTATTTTATTATTTATTATTACATAGGCTAATATAGAATAGGCCTATGTATTATTATAATGTATATATTAGTGTAGTGGTGGAGGTCGCCGCCTCGCAACCGAAAGGTTGTGGGTTCGAATCCCACCCGCCGCGTAAGGACCTTTAGCAAGTCCTTTACTCACAATTGCT
>JAQFXW010004778.1:0-10831 GCA_034693945.1 Dendrobaena attemsi
CGCAAGTCGCCCACTGGAAAACAGGGGGGGGGGAACGTTTCATAATGTATAAATTTCAGAAACAGGGGGGGAATTGGTCAAATGGAATGGAAGAGTACTTTTGAGGGGGGAAAATGGAAAGTCATGAGTTTTGAGCCTGGCTGCTTGGGGGGGATAGAAGCCCCTACCAGGGAGCCCGGAGGCCTAACTTTCGTTCTTAGTCTTAGTTGTCGTTCCAACAATTGTCCCTGCATTATTCATGCAGCACTTTCACGGTTCCTGGTGACCCTGTCCACTTGGCTCAGCGCCCTAAAGGTAAAGGTTAAAGGTAAAGGTAACTCGATTTATTTTGTTATGTCGGCTGTATATGGACTCCACCCCATGGGTGAGATCGTTCACCCCCGCTCGTCCGTTTGAAGGCCTAGGTGGTTTTTCGGCATTTTCCACTGATGGCCTAGCCTCACCAGGCAATCTCTACTTGTCTGCTCGCTATCCCACAACAATTAGGCGCAGGTAGGAAACTGGGGAGAACCATACTGTAAGACAAGTCGGATGAGTGCCTGCTGATGAGATCAGTAATACGAAATTTATCACACACGCATGTAACACACTGCGTAATCTGTCCCACCCACTGTGACAGTCTATTCTTTGTATTATATTTTTTATCTATTTATTCATTCATTTCCATACCGACTCTTCAAGTCTCCTACTACTCAGAGGCGGTCCCGACTACATCCCGGAGGTGTGTTGGAGTTTACACGCCGAAGCGCAGCGAGCAATTGTGAGTGAAGGACTTGCACAAGGTCCTTATGCGGCGGGTGAGATTCGAACCTGCAACCCTTCGGTTACAAGTCGGCGACCTTCACCACTACACTACCGCTCCCCACTATAATACTCCCTATACGGGAACGTGGCCATGACTTTAGCATGGCCAGCATACAAGGCTGACTCTAGATTCATCCCTAGAGTCGTCTATAGACTTACATGTAGATATATACACTACATGCTTTATTTTCTTCACGCACATAGTTCTGTAACTAAAAACGGGTCTGCTATCGTGATGCCAAAAAACGATTCTATTACAAGTGGCTTTTTTAATTGTTTACTAAAAGCGGAAAATTAATACGCTTGACTAATTCTTCGCTAGATTGCAACGGCCTCTGTTGTCATAAGCTGTCGTTAAGCTGATAATTTAACTTGTGATCATGCATGTCTTCATAACATACTAAATCCTCGGACAATGTTCACTTTCAACAATTGCGAGCAAATAAAATAAACAACCAGGAATAAAAGTACATTAAATTAATTAATGAATGAATAGAATATTAAATTATTTAACTTATTTTATCCTTCACCAGATTGTTGCCATGAATCCATCGCCTATTACCTGAAACAATGTCTAATTGAATTTATTCATAATCCGTCGGTTCTAATTAGAGCGGGTTACCATCTTAAAAAGGTGTTCGTGAAATTTTCCGAATCAATCAACTTTAGGTCGTTACATTTGCAAGCCGACGAAAGCGCAACTTGATACAGAAATTAAATTGCAACAAGAATTAAATCAATCTATGGTTGATTCTAGACCTACCTGATAGAGTGCATAATCGAATTTATTACCCCATTTTAGACCATTGTTCGTTTTACGAACATACTTTTCGGTGACGTCACAAGGGTTGACATCATCACTGTAGTTATCTTTACAAGTGCTCTTACATCAGAAAATATGTTGATTTAACGAAAAAATCGTCAAAAATATTTATTTTAAAAATCTTGACCTGACTTTTTCTAGAGTCAAATACTGCAAAACCAGACACGTTCGCCGTTATTCGTTTGAAAATTTGTAATTTTGGTTCGGTGTATGCTATCAACTGTACTGATTGGCATTTGACAAGTACACATATTTAGCACTAAGCATATATGCCACGTCAATAATTAACTGTAATAAACAGAATTAGAAAAATTGTAATGTTTGGGTCATGTCCAATACGGTACTAATGATGTCGAGTCACGTCAACGTTGATTTGCAAGATGCATAAGCTACTACTGGTCCTGAGCAACATGGATCGAATGGGTATTGTATTGTATTGTATTGTATTGGATATATTGTATTGTATATATTGTATTGTATTGTCTGAGGAATGGGTATCCCTATCATGTCATCTTACAGACCTACACAGGTATTGATTGAACAAGACAGTGATGACGGTGACAGTCTCTGTAGTCAGGTTGTCCCAGAGCTTCTAATGACCGTTGAACATCCTGAGCGTCATCCAATAATACTTTCGACGACTTATTCAATTCATTGGAACTCATCACAACAGTGAAGATCCTAGGTTTTGCTGCAGCTGTGAGACTACTGGCAACGCTTCCAATGAATCATCCCGTGTTTGTGTGTATTTCATCAGTTTAACGACAGCTTATGACAGCATTGGCCGTTGCCGTCGGAGACAAATATTTGCTCGGTTTATTACAACCGAATCCCGTGTTTATAATTTCCGCCTCCAATCGTGGATGCATAGGAATGTCTGAGGACGATATAATGGTTTCTTCAGTTTAACGACAGCTTATGGCATCATAGGCCGTTGCCGTCGGTGCAAGAAATTGGTTAGCCGTATTAAAAGCAGTATTATGCCTATATAGAACACATGTGTAGCAGAATTTAAAGGTGTGAATTTACAAATATTATGAAGCTGAATATACTCATTGTTGCTATTACAATTACTGCAATCATAATTTATTCGTATTTATTTTGAGTGTCCGAGGAGACATAATAATATTACTTTAGACAACATAAAAGTTTAAATAAAAGCCACTGTGATTATCATTATTCGTCTTCAAAGCACTCTATATAGACACCTCTGAAGTATTGTCAACCCGTGCTATAATACTTATTTTTTTATTTAATTTCAAACTCACATTCTCTGCGTACTATTCTTGGTCAATCTATAAATCTATAATAGAAAAATTATACTTAATCTTATTCTTAATTGATAAGCAACTTCTTATAACAAGCTGCTACTTTTTGTAATCAGCGCCTAAAGTCTATTACTACTCACAGCCCCACCCGACTGCACCACGGAGGTGCGTCGGAGATAACACGCTGAAGCACCTCGAGCAATTGTGAGTGTAGGACTTGCTCAAGGTCCCTACGCACTGTACGCAGTTTCGCAGGTCTGGATAGAACTCACGGAAGCTCTGGCCGCAAGATTTCGACTGGGACGTGATAGTGTAGTGGTGAAGGTCGCCGCCTGGCAACCGAAGGGTTATGGGTTCGAATTCCACCTGCCGCGTAAGGACCTTTAGCAAGTTCTTCATTCATAATTGCTCAAGCGCTTCGGCGTTTAAAACTCAGACACACCATCGGACTGTAGTCGGGACCGCCTCTGAGTAGTAGTCTGTAAGAGGCGGTATAGAAATGCGCAAATACAATACAATACAATCCCACTATGTCACCAAGCCCCTTATTGTAATATAGATATATTAAACCGTTTTCACTACAGCATTTCATATTGATTGCATTGATAAATGAAATATCACCATCGATATTAGAATTTGATATGTTAACATTATAATAGCGCTTGTCAAATATTAAAATTACTACGAAATTAATTTTATATCATGTTTTGATGGCAGATCGGACGGTGCAGTTTTATGGTCAAAATCAGATTCAAAATAATAATGTGCAGGTGATAAAACCATTTTATAAGTCATTTAAAGAATGGACATGTTATGATCAATGTTGAGAGGTTCATTGTAGACACCTCTAGAACGATTTCAGCTAGCGTTATAATATTTTAAAAGAACACCATAAACTAGGTGAGACAATTTCAATATATTAAACTGATTATAGTGTGCAGTGACAGAGTTTGTGACTATCAATAAGTATTATAATTATACTAGCTGTAACCCGTAAAACATTACGGGCTATTTTAATCAACGACCTCTATATATCTATACATATACAGATCAAAAGTATGTAACTATAACATGTTTGTATGTATCCACTGTCCTCCTCCCAAAAACTTTCGATACACTGGACCGATTGCTTCCAACATTTACACGAATACTTCTTACCCGCCAGAAAAAGATAGGGGTACGCGATCGAACAATTGTACCCTTTCTCTAGATATCACATTTTAAATTGTGTTGTCATACGCTGTCGTTAAACTGCTGCAAAAATTGAACTGATGAAACACACACGCTATTACCTTTATTGGTCACCCGCGAGACTGGCCATACTGCCAAAATTAGCTTATGCCGTGTTATGGGCTTTAAGATTTATCCCATCGATATTCAAAAAGACTCTGAGATTAAGTTGTAACATCTACGGCATATATACGACTTCATTGACCAAATTAAAAGGTATGAACAATTATATTACTATGAAGCTTAACAAAACTTAAAGGTGTTCATTTACAACTATTATAAAGATCAATATAGTCACTATTTCTATAATTATTGTTATTACTAGAAATCACAATTAATTTGATATTAATTTAATGTCGGTGCGGACGCATACATTTTAGCAATAATATTATAATGTTTAGACAAAAGTCACTCCTTCTATCTTTAGTCAACCTTAAAGCCCTCCATTTAGACACCTTATAGAAGCGTCATTGAGCAGTGTTATAAAAAATAAAAAAATTGAAATATTCGTTGACTTCCGGTTTCGATGAAACCTAAAACTCAGATTGCTCGTCTTTTGTGACATACTTCTCTTTGTAATAAAGTTATAAACTTCAAATCTGAAACACGATTGACCAATTTTTTACACCGACGGCAACGGCCTTTGTTGTCATAAGCTGTCGTTAAACTGGGGAAACAACAAACAATAAAGTTATTCAGTTGGTTCATTCTGTCTATTAATTTTCTATTTAGGGGCCTATTCATATATTTATATGCCGCCTCCTCAAATCTACTACAACTGTTGTAATGTGATCCCGACTACAACCCGGAATTGTGTCGGAGTTAACACGCCGAAGCGTCACGAGCAAACGTCCGTAAAGGATTTGCCCAAGGTCCCATACGTGTGGCTTGGGTCTGAATCGAACTAGTGACTCTTCGGACGCAAGATGACGACTACATGCATGCCACTACGCCACCACGCTCAGGTCTTATTGTATTGTATTGTATTTGCTTATTTTTATACCGCCTCTTACAGACCACTACTACTCAGAGGCGGTCCCAACTACAGCCCGCAGGTGTGTCGGAGTTCTACACGCCGAAGCGCTGCAGCAATTGTGAGTGAAGGACTTGCTAAAGGTCCTTGCACGGCGGGTGGGATTCGAACCCACAACCCTTCGATTGCGAGGCGGCGACCTTCACCACTACACTACCACGCCCCTACAATAGATGTGGTAGTTGTGGCAGATGATAGAGATAGATGCACCAATGACATCTTATATTTGATAGTAAAGGCTCCCTCTTGTACAGCTATTGTCCTGATCTGGCACTCACTGTCGGATATGGCTCGAACAGTCCACCTTACATCAGAGACTTGTGTGTTTCTGTTGGCACCAATTTGGCGCGAGCTGCTCTCCGTTCAACTGCCCGTGGTGAACTTTTCGTCCATTGGCCACAGACTTCTACTGCGCAGTGTCACTCTTTTTCCATTGCTGATCTTGCATTTTGGAATGGTCTTCCACCTACTTTACGTTTACTACCAAAAGACTCTTCTGGATTCTTTTACGCTTCTTTAATACTGTTTTCTTTCGCCAGGGCAGGTTTTTAGAGTGCCTCTGAGTAGTTTTCTTGAAGAGGCACTATACGCATTTGTAAATAAATAAATAAAAAAGGGCGAGATATCGCTGCACATGTAGTTTTTGATGATATGGGTATGTGTGTATTTCTATACCGCCTCTTACAGTCCACTACTATTCAGTGGCGGTCCCGGTCCCCGAGGGTGTGTCATAGTTTTACACGCCGAAGCGCTTCAGCAATTGTGAGTGAAGGACTTGCTAAAGGTCCTTACGCGGTGGGTGGGATTTGAACCCACAACCTTTCGGTTGCGAGGCGGCGACCTTCACCACTACACTACCCCGTCCCATATATTAATAACTGATATCCTAGCCTCACCCGACAATCGTCTGCTTGTATGGTCAACCTCCCTTCAGGGTGAGGTGCAGATAGAACTTTTGGAGAGGATATCTGAAGGATACTTGCCAGCAGTTGGAAAAGGTTCTGTAGAAATCTGTTATTGTTACGTTACATCAATTGTTATCATGTTTGTTAATTATTATTTTATTTAAATATTCTGTTATTGTTTCTCTTAAGTGCTCTGCAGAGACCAGCACTTCACAAGTCCTTGGATTGAATTCTATATATCTATATATCTATTTAACTGGAATTTCAATGGCACCTCTTTGATTCCGCTACTGCTCAGAAGTGCTCCTAACCAAAATGCTGATGCCGAGCAGGAGTTAGCGTGCTATCGAAGCGCCTCATTTGATGCGCCATCTGGCGAATGAAGAATCGAGCTTAGATCCTATATTCTTAGTATAATCGTCAGCCATTTTACTAAGTCCCTACCAAGAGCAATTGCGAGTAAGGACATGCTCGAGCTCCTGATACGATGTTATTAGTATTGTTTTTTATTAGCAGTAGTAAGACAACAGTTCTATAATTAGGATTAATCACTAGCTGTAACCCATAGAAAATTCTGTGCTTTTTGAAACTCTGCTCAAAATGTGACTTTAAAATAAATCTGAAAATAATTCAAATTAAATAATAATACATTTTATATATTATACATAAAATCATATTAAATAGAGCTGTATCGATAATTTGTAATTGTCAATGTCTGGAACGTTGGGCCTCGTGGTGGCTTCCGGAAATGTCCCCTAATAGGCACCGCATTAATCTCTGGATGCAGACTGATAGCGTTGGAAGAAGTAGTTGGTTTCTCCATGGTCACCGCTTATTGCTGATGTTAGCTTTCCCAGCTCCCTGATGAAGTCCATTCCAGCGGGATTAATGGGGCCCAAATTATCATGACCGCAACTTTCACTAATGTTAATTTTGTAAGCGCCCCTAGTAAATAAAGCTGTATGTAAGCCATAGAATGTGTGCCCCTAGCGACTATAGTAGTTAATTGTAGAGACATCGATGGTTACTTTGTTACCACGAGAATTATGGTTTAGAGTACGAGGGAAGCTTTTTTGAGATGGACTTGTTTGCTTATGCAGTGGATTTATAAAGCGAAGAACTTCGCAGATTAAGGTGTTTAGGCAACTCAATTAATATTACGGGGCTGTGATAGTTTGGCTGCTGTTGATTACTTGTATAGCGCTATTTATACAGTAAATGTGTTTGCAGATTGAGGTATCTGAGGGAGCCTCCCTATTATAACATTATACGGTTAAGGTGTGTGCTGGGAAATTTGGCTCAACTCAACTGTCGGGGGTTTGATTCGGACCCGAGCCACTCACTTCTTTAGAGACCTTAACTCGCAATTACTCGACGTTCTTCGGAGTTTTAACTCCGACACACCTCCGAGCTGTAGTCAGGACCGCCTCTGATTTAATAAATTTAGTGATTTGTAGTGGCAAGCGCCTCTGATTAGTAGTTGACTTGAAAAAGTGGTTTAGAAATATATAAATAAATAAATAAATAAGTGATTTTTGAGTGTAGAATTTTCCATCGTTTGCGATACAGGAGGACGAACCCCTTCCGAACAGTTTCAGCGAAACTTCCTCGAATTCCAGCTCATCGAAGATAAGTAAGTCGGATTTAATTTACTAATTATTAATTATTATTCATTTATTAAATACGTACGTAGTTCTTCTAAAATCTTTTCTCTACAAAGACTAAATTCTCATAATCATAATGATAGTGTTCCATTTAATAATGTTCCACCTAATGCCATTCCATTTAATAATTTTCCATCTCATTATGTTCAATTTATTAATGTTCCAGCTAACAGTGTTCCAATTAATAATGTTCTTTTTCATTATGTTCCGTTTATTAATGTTCCACCTAAACAACGTTCCACTTATTAATGTTCCACCTGATAGTGTTCCATTTAATAATGTTCCAGCGTTATGACACACGATGTATTTGTGTACAATAGTACTTCCGGTGTCCTGCCAGCGAGCGTTGGATGCCATGAGTTCCGATCTGAACAGCCTCAATCCGGTCTTTACCATCCGAAGGAACCTGCAGCATGTCCAAGAGGAACGCGATCAGATCGAACAACTGCGAAGGGTAAATGTTATCACCTTCGCTTCAATTAGAACAGTTGTCTCAGACACCTTTGAAAATGGCCTCCGACAAACCTATATAAAATACTGCTTCCAGTGGTAAATTAAATAGTTGGTTAGTTAGAGCGTCCAAACTGGATGCAAATGCTGAATAGGTTGGCACAACAGACAAGTGTTATTTCTGCGATAATAGTATTGACTTTAACATATTCTTAATAATTTGTATAATTTTATTTTGAAGACTTCTGTAGCACCTTTTCTAGCCCACTTTTACCTTGAATTCCTTAAAGTATCAGGTGTTATTTATTTATTTACGCATTTCTATACCGCCCCTTCAAGTCCTCTCTACTCAGAGGCGGTCCCGACTACAGCCCGAGGGAGTGTCGGAGTCTTCACGCCGAAGCGACACAAGCAACTGTAGGTGAAGGACTTGCTCAATATCCTTACGTGGTAGCTCGGGTCTGAATCGAACTCGCGACCCTTCGGACGCAAGGCATCGACTGGCCCATTGCTCTACACACGCCCTTTGTGCTAACCCGAGATGTTAATACTTGTGAGTGTCGACAGACATCGGGTTCGTACTCGGTACCTTGCAAACGCACAGCCGATGCGCTCCCAATGTAGCTAACCGGGCAATTTGGTGTTGGAGACTGACAATGAGTCCATTAGCGACAAGTGGTGCCTTTTCTCGGCCGAGGTCACATTATATCTGTGAATCGAGTTCTATTTGATAATAACAAATGATAGGGATACTAACTAGTTTTGTCTACTTTTATGAATTTACGATGTCGTTGCGATGTCTTCAGATAATCGAGAGTCTACTGAAGGTGAAGCTACCGGAAGATCTCCCAGGGGCGCTGCGAGACGGGGTCGTTCTCTGCCACCTCGCCAACCACGTACGCCCTCGATCCGTCGCCACCATCCATGTCCCGTCACCAGCTGTCGTAAGTTGACTGGTCAAATCGGATGATTTTGTCTTGTGATGGGTACGAATAAATGAATGCAAGTCCAATTCAGTGTATTTATTGATCTTGATGATCCCGTCGACTACGTTTATGATATTTGGTGCATCTAATTTATTTGGTAAAGTAATGTATACATTTGGTTATTGCGGCAATTTATGTATTTTAGTGATGTAATTCCTCTTGTTATGGAAATTACTTTATTTATTTGGGGTAATCTCTTTATTTTTAATAATGCGACTTGCATCTAATATTATGGCTGTTTATGTTATTTAGTCTGATCTTAGGTATTTTTATTTATTGTTTTTATATTTATTTGTTTACAAGGCTATATAATTATTTAGTTATTAAGGTCATTTATTTCTTTTTCTCAGGCCTATTTATTTATTTTTCTATGCATTTATTGAACTGGTTTGTTGACTTATTCGTTACAATAATTTATTTATTTAACGGTTATGAGTGTGACACGGTGGCCAATCGAGTAGCGCGTCGGTTCACGGAGCAGGCGATGCATGGTTCGATCCCGTGTAACGACCTTGGGCAAGTTGTTTGCACACACGTGCCTCTGTCACCAAGCAGTATAATTTGGTACCGGCGTAAGCTGGGAAGGAAACGGTAAGTCCTGCGACACACTGGCGACCCCGTGACCAGGACCTTGGGATTTGTTCATTGCCGGCTCAGGGCCAAGGAAAGGGAGTTGAGCGCCTTCCAATGGGCCTTTGGTCCGTGGTTGGACTTTACCTTACCTTTTTATAATGCCTTTCAAGGCGACCACTCAGCTCTCGACTTATGGAATCTTTGAGGTGTGTGCTAAATGTCTTTTGCCTGTTACCCGTTGTTTAAATTAGAATAGATGAAACTCACGGCATTCAGCAGGTCCAATCGCTTTCGGATTTGCATCAGGTTTATCTGAAATAGAGCAGACACAAGCTGCGTTTGTTAAGAAGTAACACAATCTTAAATTAAATTTTGCTTCAAACTAGTGGCTTTTGTTTGATAATGATTGACAGATAAGTCTTCTTCTTGATACACTGATCACGACATCATTGGAAGCAATAATCAATAATCATCATACATAATCATCATCTACAATAATCACCATCATCACTGTTCAACCAGTTTTCAGTTCATAGTGGTGAGAGGATTATTCGCCTTGGAGAGGATAACTATTCCATGCATAGTACATATGTCGTATCTTATCCATAAACTTATAGAATGTCCCTTTCACCAGTACATGCAAATCGTAGGTGCTCCTAGTGCGAGAGATCCTCGGCAGAAAAGAGACTGTCATTAGCTCACGCACATCACTCTTTCTTCAGTCTTGGCTCAGCGATGGCGGTATATAAATCGTCTTATTTTTATTTTCACTATATTAAATACATTTTATAGCATTTAAATATCATAGTCAGTGGTTACTGCAAGTTCTTCACTTAACTAAATCTTTCGCAGCAATTGAAGTGTAGCAGTAGACAGAGATGCTCAATAATTGCATCATAAATAACATTAATAATAATAATAAACAATTGATTGACAGGTAAGTCTTCAAACGAGACGAAAGAAACGGCGTTTTTGTTTCAAAGACTCTCAGTAGCTATCCAACGCTTTAATGCCGTGACCTTTGCTGGTTCCTTTGTCGCTCCTGCACCCGAGTTAGAGGAGGGGTAGCCGTTCCAGAATGTTTTTAATCTTAGG
>JAQFXW010004779.1:0-10830 GCA_034693945.1 Dendrobaena attemsi
GGATTAGAAAAGGAAATGATGTTGGCTTGTGGAGAGGGAAGGAGAAAACAAGGGCGACCAAGGAAAAAATGGATGGAAGAGATACATGAAACAACTGGAATGAATTTGGCAGAACTAAGGGACGTGACTTCAGAAAGAAGGAAATGGAGATGCTTCATCGTGACGGTCGCTAGGATTCTCCGAATTGACAGCACAAGGTGACAAGGTGAGGCTCTATGTGCAATTGTGCAAATGTGTTTGCTCACCGGTGATGACTAATCTTCCAGTTACCTGTTCATTGCTTGTGGTCAGATGAACATTTGTTCTGACTGGGTTTCAACACCACTTTAGATGGAGTGAGCAATTCTAGGTGATGTGTGTGAAAGACATAGATCTATGCTATTGCTGTCCAAACTTTTTACTCTGCAAGCCACTGGAAAAATTAATCTTGAAATTGAGGATATCAGACACCACTTTTTCTGCATGGCTTGGGTTGGGAGCGCGTCTGATTAGGGATCTTGAAGAGGCGCTATAGAAATTTTGATTGATTGATTGAAGAGAAAACTCATAAGCAAATAAATGTATCAAAGCTTGAATGGAATAATCATGGTGTGTTATTGCACGCATGTGTATTACGATTTTGTGTTCACACTGTCCAATGACAAGTGTAGTTGTGAATTGTAGCTAAGCAAGCAAGCCAGAGACTTTATCCTAAGTTACCTAATGTTTAAACAACTTGAGTGAGATGAGGCATTTGAAATCAACTTGCAACCACACATCGAACAGCTTGGGTCTAGATGCTTTCATAGGTACATACTGTACAGTGTACATACATTGAAGTATTAGTTGAGCATTTAAATGGAGATCTGTATCAATGTCTGTGGACATGTCGTGATGCAGATGATGTGTGCTTTTTGTAACCTTAGCTTGAGGGTCATCAGAGGCGCTTCACAAAGAGAGACAACAGTGTCTTCATGCGGAAAAGTGAAACCGGAATTGTTGATCAGGTATACATGAAAGTTGTCTTAATTAAATCTGTCGACTAATCTTACGATTGCATCTGAAATTGTGATGTTGTAAAAGTGGATTGCATATTTAGATGACCTCTAAACTGCATGGAAGACTTGAATGTCTCGTCATTGAAATGAATCGGTACATGCTATATGAATATTAATATTACATTTTATAGCATTAGTTGCTCTGTGTATTTCTATTCCATAATTGTTGCGCTTTTGATGTGACCATTTGAATTTGGCTGAGAATGTTGGATTGTGTGTGTTTGTTGTATTTTAGGTGATGTTGACTATTAACCAGGAGGGTTACAAGTTCTGTAAGATTCGTGTGAGGACGGTGAAAATCCCGCAGATCGGAGATAAGTTTGCCAGTAGGCACGGTCAGAAGGGAACTTGTGGTATCCGATATCGACAGGAGGTAAGCATTATGTGTGTTATATATCGATGTCAGATCTTTTGTGGTCTATCCAGATTATATAGCACATTCTGTCAACTATAATAGTGACAAAAACGGATTTATATAGCACTATAGTTTGCTGAGGCTGGCGAGAAAGACTCTGAGTTAAGAGAATGTACATTGATGGTCAGCCTACGACATGAGTATACCGAAGCAAAGTGGAAACCAGTGCAGCTTCTTGTTAAAGTGTTAAGGCATGAGTTGACATTTATCTGCAAACTGGTTAAAAGAGACAGTTGACTCTTGCTGTGGCTGGTGATGATGCTTGAAATTGATTGG
Organism: Dendrobaena attemsi; assembly: GCA_034693945.1. Taxonomy (NCBI): domain Eukaryota; kingdom Metazoa; phylum Annelida; class Clitellata; order Crassiclitellata; family Lumbricidae; genus Dendrobaena; species Dendrobaena attemsi. The sequence goes on from JAQFXW010004779.1 coordinate 1,729, forward strand.
GCATCAACCTCATACTTGACAGAAAGAAGAAGAAGACAATGGCTAACATTTGGAAGTTAGTGATGATTTGTTATGAACTGTTGAACAGCATTTGAAAATGTTCTTTGATTGTGTTCAGGACATGCCGTTTACGGCGGAGGGTATAGCTCCAGACATCATCATCAACCCTCATGCCATTCCGTCTCGTATGACGGTCGGTCACTTGATCGAATGTCTCCAAGGAAAGGTTTCTGCCATCCGTGGAGAAATCGGTGATGCCACTCCGTTCAATGATGCTGTCAATGTGAAGAAGATTTCCGACATGCTCGTCGATTACAATTACCACCTTCGAGGCAATGAGGTGAGTGGAATGACGGTGGCAACACATCAAACTGGAAATGTCTATACTTAAATTACCACTTGGGTATTTATATCCGTCCGTGGGCATCAGTTACGCAGATATAAGAAGTGATTGAAGTGCATCTGCCTAACATTGGGTATTTGTTGTGTTGGTTCCTCAATTCTAAATTACCTACTCACTAACGCCGTATATCTAATGTCTGGGTTTCCTTCATCGGTTTCTCGCTTTAACATCATTTTTATCCCGGGGCTTCTGTTCTGTTCTCAATGGTTATTCTGTTAGAGGGGTTTCTGTAACTCATTATTTATGATACAATACTATTTAACAAGGGATTTTTTGAATGAGCTTTCAATTGTTTTTCAGGTTCTGTACAATGGCCATACTGGAAGGAAACTCGTTTCTCAGATCTTCCTCGGTCCGACCTATTACCAACGTCTGAAGCACATGGTCGATGATAAGATCCACTCGCGTGCTCGAGGTCCTGTTCAGATTCTCAACCGACAGCCAATGGAGGGCAGATCACGGTCAGTGTCTGACTCATTCAACGTCCTATTCATCTAGAACTGGCTATCTAGACCGTGCTTCTCGCAGTAAAAGCCTTTCATACAATGTTGCTGACAATTGTAACAAATTTACAAAATCAATGTTTCTGTGAAAAAAATTCTAATTTTTAAAATTAAACTTGAAGCACAACAGTGGACTTCTATCACAATCCAAACAGTCGAAACTTAAATGAAGTTAGAAATTTGAGAAATGGCAAGCTGTATATAAAAAATGTGAAATCAAATCACTGGTTTTATAGATACAGGTCACACTCGCCACAACGTATCCAAATGTGCTCAGGTTAAGTGCTAAATGGTGAAATAGAATCGTAAAGAAATATTTTAAAAAATGCCCTGTTTTTTTAACATCCGTTACTGGATACACTGGTCATTATTATACTGGCCTAATGTTACATTAAATATGGTTGGCTGTCTTTGGAGTCCCATGCCTCTCAGCGTTCCATTCATTATAAGTAAATGGGTGCCATTGCTTTGGGAAGATCTTCTGTGTGGATTTTCCAGAAATTTTTAGCATACCTTTCTGGATAGATTTTCATGGAAGATGATACGTTGAATAAATAAGACATAAATACTGGAGAAACGTTGTTGTTATTTAACTTGTCTGAGGTTGTGCAAAATTATTTCAACTTCTCAAAATCGAAGAAAAGTGGTAGAAAAAAATCGCCGAGGTTCCTCGAATATATGTGTAAAAGTGCTCAAAGGGTTAATGACGTTTAGCGTCATTTAGGCATCTGATCATATGATTTTTGTCTGCTTCTTAGAATATCACTTGTAATAAAATGTTCAGTTACTGTAATAATCTATAAGAAGGTTTGAACAGAATCTGTCAAAGCATATAATAGTTGGTGCACAGTTGCCATCAGAAGCTGCTATCCATTGAATTGCGTTGTTTGATGGTTGGTCGTTAGTGATGGTGGTCTGCGTTTTGGTGAGATGGAGCGCGACTGTCAGATCGCTCACGGTGCGGCACAGTTCCTTCGCGAGAGGCTCTTCGAGATTTCTGATCCGTATCGCGTCCATGTCTGCAACCTGTGCGGTCTGATTGCCATTGCTAATCTCCAGAACAACTCTTTCGAATGTCGTGGATGTAAAAACAAGACGCAGGTCAGAAGGATATCCTCAATTGTATTCAAGTTTCTCTCATACTTACTTACTACTTGTGAGAGATGGACCTCTTCTAACTCTTAGAATCGTTTACTCAGGGCCAACGTTGGATATAGGGAATGTAATCCCGGAGCATTCTGTCGATCCCCGGATTATAAATTAATTAATCACGGGATCGAGTTTATAATTAAAAATAATTCATGACAGTACAATAAACGAACCCTATTAGGCCTACATATAATAATATCATATTATATTAATTACTCGAGCGAATCTCACTGCATAGAACACCTGTAAATTAGTGTTTCAGTCTATTCTGTATAACATGTTGTATGAATGACCCGTCGTTGACAATTAGATGTAGTATAATATAAGCAATAAGGTTGAATACTGTTACGCAATGATCAGAGGTATAGGTCAGTGCATTTGCACTGAGAGCAGGCTGCCAGAACAAGCCGGGAATCAGGTTGCAGAACACTTCAACGACTGACTGACCAGTTACCCAACTTACCCCGCGAGGAAACTAGCCTTTCATGTTGCAGAGGAAATGCAGCCCGTGCAGTCCTGTTCGGAACTAGCCTGCTTGGGTCTGTTCCAATAGGTTCACATCTAATTACCAAGAAAGAGTAATTATTATGCTCTGGCTCAAGCAATTTTATTCCATTAATATGAATTTGTAATCTCTAGAAAATGGGATTCCATGTTTGCAATCCCGGGATTATGGAATTAAAATTTTCTGGAATTACATTCCCTAGTTGGCATTGAGTACGAAGGCATTGTGTTCTACGATGAGATTAATCGACTTGATCTCCTCCCTAAATTCCCCATTCTACCCTATTAATAATAGTATTAATAACAACAATATATACTCTTACAAGGGTGCCTTGCAGACCAGTCAAGTGGGGGGCGATTGCCTAGAGAAGAATTGAACGAGTCCACAGATGTATCGAATGACTGTTTTTGTGGATCCCAGTTGACCCGTTGCTGTCTTTGTCTCGTCTGTCCTGCACCAATAAGCGCGATTTTTACATCATTCTTGCATCAGTTCGTCACATTATCCACTGCCTTTCTCTTCTTGAATGACCTCTGATCACTTTCCAAGTATGACCTCTGATCACTTTCCAAGTATGACTTCTTCTTTGTCAGCTGCATTGGCATACAGCTGGCAAATTTTGTCCAAGGAAGTTTCGCTCTATCCCCTGTTCTGTGTCTTCTGTGCTACCAAGTTGCTTGTACGAGAGCATATTTGAGAAAGTGATTTGTATCTTTGTTTCTCTTTAGATCTCACAGCTGCGTATGCCGTACGCCTGTAAGCTGCTCTTCCAGGAACTCATGTCCATGAGTATTGCTCCACGAATGATGGTTCAGTAGGTTGGAAGAAACGACCCGCTGCCATTCAGCGTTGTTTTATGGACATTTTTATTTCTTATAAGAACTCTTCTGAACTGTTGCTGGATGTCTTGGTTTATCATATTGAACAACTATAGTGTTATATTGTTCTGTGATTTGACAAGTTTAGGTTTCTGCAGAGCTATGCCTTGGTTTATCATATTGAACAACTATAGTGTTATATTGTTCTGTGATTTGACAAGTTTAGGTTTCTGCAGAGCTGCAGTCAAACCATCTCATAAGTAGTTAAGTATTTGGCTGGAACTGTGTAAAAACGTCGCCTCTCGAGACGAATTTTAGTTTCTCCTACCATTGTACAGGCCCTATAGCGTTTTGTCAAGCACAGTAAATTCTAACATGGAATTTCACTGGTTTTATGTATTTTAATGAGTAAACACTGAATTTATGCAAATGATAATTTGAATCCACTTGGTTGGAAGAATGCATGCCCTCGCGCTGATACACAAATCTCCCACTTGGTTCCAACTTTAGTATTAAGATTTCCGGGTGAATAGGCATGAAGTGTTCCTAATAATAACATATCATTGATTCTACAATGTATGGATTATTAGATATCCTTTAGAACGACTGATTGTAAGGGAAAATATCTGCATGACGATTGCAATCTACACAATTGCACAATGCACAATTGCACATGCCAACAAAACTGGAGTAACTGGAGATTAAAATCTCAAAGCCACAAATGACAGGGAATTTAGCTCAAAGTCTAGAATATAAGTTGTAGCGGGGTCTGTGCTATGAAAGTAAATTTGCGGTTAGTGGTCTCTTGGCATTTTCAAGCAGTCGTTTCGATGCATCTCAAAAGAGCATTCATTCTTGAAATGCAAATTAATTAAAAAGGTTGACTAGGCGTTAAACTGTCCAAATGTTACCTATGCAGCAACTGCTAGCGCTAAGTTCGCTGTGAACCATCTCCACCTAAAACAGAGAAACAAAGAGCCTCAGTTGGGGCACACAAGGGGCCAAAAAGTTAACATTTTAAGCCTATAGTGGGCCACTTTGGGAACCGCTGAGCAAATCTTGTACATGAGATTTATTAGAAGCATTATATTTAAAAAAAAATCAAAACAGAATGTTTGATGCTATTTATAAACGTCCCAAAAAATAATTTGCGATAATAAATAATTATGTCCAAATTGTGTATTTTTACAAATATATTTTTATTCTTTGAAAGGCTGAGGGCCATTTTTTTTGGCATGGCAGGCCACTTTTCGCCCTCGGGCCACGGGTTGGGAACCACTGGACTAAGGCGTCTAGATATCCGCATAGGCCTACATTGTACAGATGATGTACATTATAGGCCTGTGCATTTAATTAGCGTTGTTAATAATCGCTGTTAACCCAGCGTTCAGTCAGCATCCTTAATTCACGTGCAAGACAATATTTAAGTACCAGCATAAATCCGCGAGCAACTTCCCTCTGCTTCAATTCGCCCTCTACAGCTACTGTCCGCAACTGCCTGTGAGAAGCGTACAGCAAGTGACGATGGATATTCATCCAATGCTTTAATTGTCTTTATTATTGAAAAAGTCCCCAAAACAAAGGCCTAGTTCCTGTTCTCCAATCACTTCAATTGGCTAAAAGTTCCACAGCCATTCGATACAAAATTGTATCTCTGACCTACCACGCCCTTCAAACTTCCCAATCCTCATAAATTCGTCAGCACTCGGCATCCAACGGCTCAGGTTAGTGTGCTTGCTCGATGATCATCTTATCTCTCGGCCTCCAGTTTCATCCTCTCTTAAATTCTGCAAATTAGGGACAAGCTGTTTGCAATGCACTTGCACAGGATCTCCGTTACTTCGTTCGTTCATCCTCGCATTTCATAGAGTCTGTCAGTTTCACCTCTACTCGCTCGCTCCTCTCTACTGCCTTCCGTTCATCACTGAAACCGAACTCTTGAGGCTATCATATAAATATCTACTCATGGGCTGCCACACGATCACCGCTATAGCATCGCCATGTCTCATCGACTCTAGGCTACATTCCCGGATGTTGGCCTGTCAAAGAACGGATAACGCAGCTATAGATTTAGTAGGCCCTTAGGCCTATTACATCTTCATGACGTAGACGGGACTTTCGCATGGGGGTGGACAAATCTTGTTTTTTGTAAATCCAAAAAAACAATTTCTTTTTGGTTTTGGTTTTCTTTTTAATTTCTATTGTTAGAATTGTTTTATTAACATTTAATTCAATAGCCTAAAATCCAGGATTTGACTTATTATTGTAATAAAATCAACTGCAATCAATCATTTTGTGTTTATCAGTTTCAAGTCACAACTGAAATTCCTGAGTTAATCTGAGTTGGAGTTTTTTTCTTAAAGTCATCCGAAATCCGAAAATCTTAAAACCAAAATACCAAAAAACTGATGAAAAAAACAAACAAATCCAAGTTTTTATTTTCCAAAAATCTTGGTTTTTCACCCCTGGATATTAAACTAGTTTCTCTTGTTAGGCTTAACGAAGCAGGTGGTCTAGTTGTTAGATTGTTGTTACAATTTCTTCTCTCTGCATACTTAACTTCAGCCAGATCTCAGATATCTTATCATTCGACCTTAGGGTCTCACTTTGTTGGAAGATCCTTCTTCTCTTAGTAGACTTTGGAGAATGGTTTCCTACATTCAAATTGTGCTATTTGTCTTTAAGAGCAACATGGCCCATCGTTTAAGAGTTTCTCAAAAGAGACACAGTGTGTTGGTATATTGTTATGCTGTTTAGTTACCTTCACGCTTAATCAAGGTTGTTACTACTGGGATATTTCCGTATTATAAGTTTTGTTATCACTGAGACAGTGAGACGTGATTATGGTTCTTTATCATTTTAACACACATGCATTAAGTTCTTTAAGAAAAATTCAATGGTTGTTCTCACATGATGTTTTGTTATATTTGAACATGTGTTTGATAAGTGCTCACCATTTTTATCAAATGCATTTGCTTCTCTCCCTCTCTCCGCATCTTTTGAGGATCGAGTTCTCTGGTATATGTGTCACCTAGAGTAGGTGTAGTTTATATGTCGATATATAGTACCCAACTCGAAGATTCCTTTGATCAAAGCAGGACATGTTTACACAATATTATAGTAATAATTACCTCTCTGTGCTGTATTCTACCTATTCAACCTGGTGTATCGTGGAGCTTAAGAGAGCGATGGCTTTAATGGATGGTTTACTTGAACATGAAGTGCCGTTACTTGATACTTGATTTGCATATTATGGAACTAGGCCACTAGAGGTCGCTAGCATGGACACATACCTTAAATCGTAAGAGCTGTCAGTGGTTGATTTCCACTTAATTGAAGGTGTTCAGTTGCCAGAATTAACTGTCGTTGATAGTTATCGATATTTGATTACTGTTCTTACTATTCCTATTGTAACTATTATATAATTATTACTACATTGTGATGCAGGACTTCATCTCAATAGGCCGTCTTTCGTGGGGGCTATTTTCTTAAATGGCAGCCCTTCGTAAATTGCGTTGAAAGCTTCATTCCTTATGAGTTTTCAACACTACAATGTGATCTCTCTAGACCATGATGCAAATTGATGTACTCATTTTTCAGACACATTTGGTTGGGGGTGCTAGGGACGGTTGGGGTGCTAAGGACGGGCACACATGAGCAGGGCACAGTTTTTGTAGGGTTTCCAGAATAGTGTCTTGATGCATCCTTATGTACACAGTTTCATATATACAAACACACATGTCATTGTCATACACAGATACGTGCATACATTTTGTGTGAAGATCAGATTGCTATTTCCAATCTCTGTCTCTTTGCTTGCCTTTCATAGTAGATGTATTGACATTCTGTTATACTCAATTAAACCATCAATCTATCACTGGAATCCTGCAGTACTCTAGATCAGGTAGTCTATCATCGGAGCCAATAAGACAGTTGTAGGGTCAGCCAATCGGGATATTTATTAACATTTATGACAATTAATTATTTAATCAGTGGATCAGTTTGTGAGGCTCTATCTGAAATGTTTTTCTACTTGTCTCTCATCATTTAGTCCAATCCATTTGTAGTTCTTACAAATATCATGACAAATTAGAGACCTCGGTTACAAGTGTTAATCATTTAAAACCGCTGTTAATTTGTGCTGAAGTGTGTATGCTATAGCGTGGTTTCACACTCTGATCTCCAATCTAATTCAGCTGTTACCTTGCGAGTTGCGACCTCTGTGTGTGACCTGCTGCTTGATATGACTGCTTAAGTTAGGAATAGAATATGGTTTCAGTGTAAACAACGTCTATAGTCAACTGAACCTGTCTCTGTTTGGAATAGCTATCTGGCTTCAAAAGAGATCTCATGCAATTGAAAGGGTAGACTTACAGACATCTCGCTAATAATCATAGTCTCGACTCCTCTGTATACAGTGTATAGGTATCTGCTTTCCCTGTTCCTATTTCTCAACTGGTCGAATATTGGCGGGGAGAAGCTTACATGATTCTGCTTCCCTTACATAAATTGTTTGATTGAATGATTGGTTGATGGATCGATCGATCGATCAGTCATTGCATGTCCAGTGAAGTTGATTAGTTCAGTTCAGTGAATCTTCTGGGATCATATTGCAGTGAAAATCCACGGCCTTGACGAACTGGGCAGTGGTGAATGTGGCCATGATGAATAGAGCACTCTGCTGTACACATTACGGTAATGCCTTGTTGCAATGTCAGAGAGTGCGATGTCAGAGAGTACATTGTTGAATGGTGCATTGTTTAGCGGCGATGCATTGGTTGTGCGCTCTGATACGGTCCATTCATTGATTTTCCATTTATATGTTTTCTTGATTCATCTCCTATTGATTTCGAGGTTTAATTCTGTCTCTCTGCATATTTTGTAGCACACCAACTGTTCATGCGAGAGCGTACAACGCCAACTGACAATGATGTTTTCGTTGTGATTGTAGGTCTCTTATCTGTCTGGTGTGAAGAGCTGAGCCGTCTGCTTCTTATCCGACACCAGCGAAACCACAGTCCCAACAGCAACTGCACGACGACCACTCCTAAAAGGACCGACAACAGCGGCATGCAGGCATCATCACTAATGCAACAGCACATGCAAGCAAAGTAAGCACAATCGTGCCTTTTCAATTATAGCGTCTCTTACTTTTCTGTGATTACAGTTGTCTTTTTTTAGTAATGTCTCTACTTTTAATTCATTGTTGCCCTGTATTGCCATTGCACCACTTTTTCAATTGTGGCACTGCCATTTTAAACATGGCATTGCAGCCTTTTAATTATTGACATTGTCTTCTTAATGATTGCATTGTCATTTCAAGCATGGCTTAGCCGTCTTATTCAAGGCCATTGCAGTCTTAATCATGGCCATTGCACCTCAGTCTTTTACCACCATTCTGAGTGTTGCTCTGCATTTTCAATCATGAAATCAAACTCTTTTAATGGATAGCACTGTCTGTTCTGGCTCTTGACAATGAACTTTACCCTTTTTGTCCTTATAAGGGGAAGATTTTTTCGTTTCTAGTGCAAGTAACTCAATTTCAATGAATCAGTGGTGCAGTACAAATTAGGTTATAATGTTATGTTGAATTCTTCTGCTCCTCCTACTGCTACTACTACCGCTACTACTACTACTGCTACTACTACTACTACTACTACTGCCAGTGCTTAACATCCAACCTTTGCCTCCTGCTGTTGGTAACTTGATGAGCTTCATATCAAA